>JAGDQP010003813.1:0-20903 GCA_022664845.1 Lepisma saccharinum | reverse complement strand
AGTATTCTTTGTCGTAATTCGTTGTAGTAATTGAAGTAATCGTTGTACCATATTGAAAGCCACCATCTTAGATACGGCTCGAGAATTTAAAAAGGGAAGAGGATCACGTGACAGCATTTTAGGCTAGCTCGTTCCCAGAAATTCATATATGAAGACAGTTTACACCTACGGTTATTTGTTTAGGAAATGGGAATTCTAAAAAAATTACAATTTGGCGTCCTACAACATGTGCTCAATTTGTTGGGAATTTTCGTGGGCACATAAAAACAGTCATTTTTAAAATCCTCAGAATACATGCACCACCGTTGAACCTGGTGTTACCAAGCGCACATAAGGACTTTAAAAACGACTGGTTTTGTGTGCACACCAAAATTGCCAACAAATTGAGCATATGTTGTAGGACGCCCAATTGTAACTCCTAGAATTTCTGTCTCCTAAACAAATATCCGTCGGTGTTAAAATGTCTTCATATTTAACATAAAATGTCTGGGAACAAGCTAACATAAAATGATATGCCATATGACCCTTTTCCTATGTAAAATTCTCGAGCCGAATCCAAGATGGTAGCTTTCAAGATGGCGACGATGATTCTCATACCACCACCAGATGTAGCCTTTCACCTATTGTTATTACCCAAAGGTTGGATCATATTCCCGGAGTGGTTTTATCACGACAAGTGCCTTACAATGTACAAATAGACACATATCGACATTAAAAAAAAAAAAAAAAAATCCTGTTCAGAATTTTCAAAAAGGTAGGGTCTATGGATCCCATTTTCGTGCATTACATATTCAAACCAAATGAGGAGAAAAATATTTCATGTAAATATTGGCTGATCAGTTGGGAATGTTCCCTCGTTAGTTTCAAAGTTCAGCAAGTTTTCGGGGACCATTCTGGTTTGTTGCAGGGAGGCGCATACGCTCTTAATTACGCTACTGGGGCAAACTATATTGTTTTAAAAGACCTTTAGGTGCTTAAACTCTATATTGCGAAAAGAATGTTAAAAATTATAGGAGAGTGAAGTTTCGGAGTAGTCTGAGGAACGTTATATACATCTCTTCACTTTACTACTTTACGAACTAACATTAAATGGCTTGAGCCCACTGCAGATCTAGATTTAATAGGGGACTGCGGATATACATGCACTGCAAAGTAAAACCGATGTCTTAGTAGAAGCTTCCAATGAGGTGAACGATGAGAAAACAAAATACATGACAACAAGCCGAAACACAGAGAATGGATATAGAGACATAATGATTAAGAATGAGATCATAGGGAAAGTACACTCATATTAATCAGAATATTTATTAATCGAAAGGTGTTTAACTAACTCGTCCTTTACGACCTACTTCGCGAATCCAGAACATTTTATACATCCAAAAATAATATTGGTGTTTATTGCCACCCCAAAAGGTGTAATATAACACCTCTACCTCTACACCAATTCCAGTGCTGGGTAACACCAATTCTAGTGTTGGTTAACACAATCCGGGGTGTCCAACACCGTTTCTGGTGTTGACAAACACCTCTACCGGTGTTCAGAAACACCGTTAGGAGTGTTAAAGTGCACCGCTAGAAGTGTTAGGCAACACCTTCAATGGTTTTTATTAACACTCCTAACGGTGTTTGTGAATGCCGGTAGAGATGTTTGTGAACAACAGAAACGGTGTTGGACAGCCCGGATGTTGTTAACCAACACTAGAATTGGTGTTACCCAGCACTGGAATTGGTGTAGAGGTAGAGGTGTTCTATTACACCTTTTGGGGTGGCAATAAACACCAATATTTTTTTTTTAGTGTAGTCAATTTAGCACTAGACTTTGAATCAAATCTTTACCAAAGTCATGAGAACTTTTCGCTCTGACAAAAGGAAATTCTGTCTCAGAAGATTGTCACACAAATCAAGTGACACAATGGTAAACTATCTACGAACTGGTACTGAAGTAATCGTGTGGCTTCTAACTCGAATCCTACTCAAGCCGTTCAACCTGATTGAGGTTTCCTCTCAATTCTGCCAAATGAATTCAGAGCTACAACCCTGACCACCTTTCCCCCCTTATTTTTCGAAGGAAGTTGTGTTAGTGCAGGTACTTGGACTTAATGTGATCAAGAAGACTTCAGAAATATAAATTCATGAAACAAATGAACCAGATAAACAAATTTAATATCCTGTGAAGTACCATCCCAGGATTCATCTGGTGAAACTCCGCACACCGAAATAACTAAAAAAAAACTTTTTAAAGGCTTCTCTTAATTCGTACTAAAAAGTAAAAAAATAATTTTGTATATAAATGAATAAAAAGAAAAGCATGGGGCGCGTTCTCATTTTATAAATTCTGGAATTGACGCGTCCCATGGTTTTCTTGTTATTCATGCATAAACAAAATTATTTTTTATTCTTTAGTGCGAATTATTTAAAAAATATATATCTTTAAAAAGTTTTCTTTTTTTAATGCAGTTTATGTCTGACATTATATTCACTGTTAACGGTATAACAAGAATGTATGGGAGTATCCCAGGCTATAGAATGCCTACAGAGTACCTCGTGCTTGCCTAGGAACGTCATCCCTTCAACTTCTGAAGGGTTTGGACCGAACCAGAGCTAAAACTGGTTCACTTTTGATGACCCTGCGGTTCGAAACGACTCGAATGATCCGATTGACCCGATCTGAAAAAAAAAAAAACTTTAATGAACTGGAAAATTTCGGCGAAGGGTGTTCGTGTTCTGAGGGATCACAACTGCAGCCCTAGTCACTCCTGAGAGAAACGTTGTTCAAACTCAAGGAAGTAATAACAAACTTTGTCTTAAGGGTTGAAATCGTGTCAGATCGGGTTCCAATCAAAGACCCGATAACTTAGTCGAAAACTTGACCCGGTTCACCCGGTGACCGGTTTTACTTCAGGTTACTAATTAGTATTAGTATTATGTTTCTCATGCAGTCCTTCGAATGCAAAACTCTCGAAATTGCAAAATAGGTCTATGCATTTCTGAGTTATGCATTGTTTTCTACAGTTTTGTGTAAAGTTTAATATAAGGAGCATTAAACGAAATCTGAAAGATTACAAAAGACAAGTGTTTTCAAAATATACTGCAAAGATTTTAGTGCAGTTTCTAATTTTCAATTGGCTATTGACTTTACAAAGCCGATCTTCTAACAAACAGATTTTTGCACTTTCGTGAGTTTTCCATTGGAGGGTCAATATATTTAGTGTCATACATAAAACTCGAACAGTTTCTTTCCATTTTTCAATGGCCGTTGCATCTGTCCCTATAAGCCCCTGAATGAAGCAAGTGGAATGACGTGTATTCTGATTTCTAAAATGTATGGAAGGAGGAGGATTTTATCTATTCTTCACATTCAACACTACAAGAAAGGTAAAACAATACAAGAACCTTGACTGACTGTGCCCTGGGCTGTTGACTACCGCCGTGGGTTAAAGACTCTGTAAGTCCCAGTTCACACATGCGGTGCGGGAGCCGTGCGGCGACCGTACGGCAGCCGCACAAACAGTTCACACATGCTGCGGTTTGTCTGCGAACACTCTGCGGCGTTCAAGGACGAATCTCAGTTTAAAGAACTATCGCAATGCGCACGTTCGTGCAATAGTACAGATAATTTTCTTAGGTATGAAATTTCAACTTTCTCTTTTTATTCAAATTGAGAACATGCTGGTTTTAAAATAAGATCTGTGGTCCTGTTTCCAAACCGATGTTTTTATTTAAAACGAAATAATGTTGATATTTCATTTGTATGAAAATTATTTCTCAGTGCACAAATAAAAACTGTTTTATTAATTTTAAGAAACCGTATTTTACAGTGCATTTACGAGCATGAAAATTCGTAGAGAATTCTATCCATATTTTTTTTTTCTATTCGAATATTCCTACCTTATAGTGAGAATATTGTACCTGCAAGTGTGGATATTTTCAAGTTCTGAGGGTATTCTCATGTAGGTGGGAGTGACGGTTTATACGAGGAGGGGGTTTGCTGCTGGGTTGGCTGGTTTAAACCAGTTTTTTTTTTTCAAAATATCAATTGGTTTAAACCAATAAATAAATAAAAGCACAAATGCCCCAAATAGTGTGAACTTCAAGGTGACGATTTCACATATTAAACCATCTGCGATAATTTTATATAATTTTTGCCTTGTAATAAAGGTGTCACGGGTTCGAGTCCAGGTGGGGGGCAATCTCTCTCAGGTGCAAATCGAGTACTGGTGCGGATTCCACTTTCAGCTGTAGCAGTAGGTCCTACCCTTCATAACCTCGCTGCTGTATAAGAACATTAAGGAGAAACAAACTTCTTTCTATTCATAAAGCAAAGTATTTAAACAAAAAAAAAACCTGTTTTAAACGAAAAGAACTGGTTTTTTTTTTTGGGGGGGGGCAGTTTTTGCCAACCCTGGTTTGCTACCATTATTTTGTTTACGTTCCTATTTTTTTGCTAGATTATTATTTAAAGGCTGACATTTTTTGTCCCCTCTTGGACTCGAACTCTACCACTTCGAAGAACCTGTACTGGCCGATTTATCATTTTTTCCGAGATTAATATCAAGGAAGTTGAAATTGAAAATATACAGAACTGTCATTCTGCCGGTAACAATTTACGGTTGCGAAAGTTGGAGTACGACCTTAGCAGATTAACATAAATTACGGGTTTTTGAAATTAAGATCTTGAGAAAAATATACGAGCCAAATCGGGATGAGGTGACTGGAGAATGGAGAAGACTGCATCATAAAAACTCCACGGAGTGTCCGACTCACCTGATGTAAGAATAATGAAATCGGGACCACTAAAATGGGCAGGCCATGTAGCTCGGATGGGAAAAAAAAACGAAGACTATATTCCGTCTTGGTTGGGAAGATCGAGACGACGTTGGGAGGACAATATTAGAAGGGAAGTGTCTGTAGTGAAAACTGGCTTGATCTTGCCCAGGATAGAGCCCGATGGCGTGCTACTGTGGCGATGAACTTGCGAGTTCCGTAAGCTATAGAGCAAGTAAGTAAGTATGGATAATATCATTTTTCAATACAAAATAAGTTATCAATTTATACCTCCAATTATTCATTTTAATATTCGGTCAGACTTTATTTTATTATTATTACTATCGAGCTTATAATTCTCTACTTAAAATAGAGAACAATATAAAGAATCTCCATTTTTTATAATTGAACAGTTGAGAGAGAGAGAGAGAAAAAAACAATAATAGATTAAGAAAAAAGAGATTCCAAAAGAGACAAACCGCACGGCTCCCGTGCCGTTAGTGTGAACCATCTAATGCTGTGCAATGGCCCTTAAGGAAATTGCGGCTGCCGCACGGTCGCCGCACCGGTATTAGCGATGCGGCAAGTCTGCAGCACCGTCCCGCAGACGCGGTGTGTGTGAACCACTCCATTTATTTCAATGGCCCATAAGCTTGCGTGCGGCGACCGCGCGGTCGTCGCAAGGCTGCCGTGTCGCAAGTGTGAACCAGGGCTAAGAGGGCCCTTTATTTTTGGCGGGGTCCCTGGGCTGCATCCCCCTTCAACCTGTCCCTTAATCCGTCTCTGTTGATTAGGAAAGAATCTGGTTCATCATTTGTCACTCATTGCGCAGTACGGATTCCGGATGCGTTTTACACTCATAGGCGCTGAGGATTCGTAGTCCGAACTTCGTAACACGTATATACAGATGATGGAACACCAAAAGGAACATGAAGGAAACCAACCATATATCTCCATTTTCATTTGCTAATTATACTTACCCTCCCTTTAGTGCTTGTGACAATTTTCTGCCTTTCCATTCATTATTTTCAATTTTGGGATAGTTCGTCTTTCAAACCCCACCAACCAACAACTCTGGAGGACGATACACTATGCCCACGATCATACCAGTTCTCTTACGTCACAAGATTCTTTCCTGCGCACACACCAGCGCCACTGTTGCCAACCGTACGGTCCGGACCGTATTTGTACGGTAATTTCTCACCTTTGAGCTTTGTAGTGAATACGGTTCCCTTTACCACCGGGTGACCGTACACATTTTGTACGGTCCTGGGTAAAATGAAAAATAAAAGATTATTTATCGCATGCAATAGAATGAGAAAAAGACATAGTTTGTTAAAATATGACTTCTGGTGATCAAGTCATCAGCGATAACCATTGCAAGATTAAGATTCAAATATTACTTTTTACTGAAATCGGGATGTTTTAAAGAATTTTAGTAATTTCATGACATCACAAATTACTTACATTCCTCATTTTTTCCCCACATCATTGCTTTTGTATAGCCTAAACTTGTGTTGACATAAAATTCAGAACTTTAATAACATCCTTAATTAAAGATTTTATAAACAAACAGAACCATAACCTGGAAATCATAGTAATAAAGTGCTAACTTGGGATATAATTGAAATGTACGGTCCTGAGGTAAAAAAATACGATCTATTTATTTCTAACACTATACGATCCTCTTATGCTCCGAGGTTGGTAACACTGCACCGCAGTTGAGTAAGAAGGACGAGGGAGAGAGTGTCAAGCAAGCTTAGTACGAAGTGTACGTGAATCACTATACGAGAATGCATACAGGAGCCACCCCTTTCTTCTTCCAGCGATCAACTTGTAAACAGCACGTAACACCGATAACGTCGAATTCCAGAAGCTAAGAAATAGAAGTGGCATTCAAAGAATGAAAAGAATTTGATCACAGGGTGAGTCAAAAGTCACACGCAGTACAGCATTGTAGTTCAAGGAAATAAAACATCGTAGTATACAATTACAAATGAGGAACGATGGAAAGGAACTACATTTTCGGGATAGATGATCAACATGGCCGCCATCTTGAAATTAGACATATTGGATGGAGGTGATTTGTTTCAAATGGCAAGTGGGTCATGTGACATATCAAACAAGATGAAAACGTTACTAGAAAGTCATTTCAGATATCAGATTTTACCTGCCTGATACAATGTCTGAGTGAACTTCACTGAAATTTGCCGCTTCATACTTTGATTATTTATGGCCTTTAGGCATCTAAGGCTACTTACATATTATCCGACAAGCTTCCGATTTGTCTGACCGACCATGGAAGGAAGCACTTCAGGTTTCCATCCGATCCGGTTTGGAACATCTGTTTATCGCAATGTTTATTCATTAAACAATGAAAGGCTTTCGCGCGAAGAAGGCGAATGGAGAGGAAGAGAAGAGGGCGACAGAAAGAAAGATAGACAAGACAGTGCATTCCATCACTCCTGTTCCCCCCTCTCTCTCTCTCCATGCAGTGCGTTCCATAATTCCTGTTACCTTTTCCTTTTCAAGTTTGGGAAGAATTATGTTTTTCGCTGTAATTTTGCTTGCACGTGACGGAGACAGGTATGTAAAACTTGAATAGGGTTGATTAGATAAATATTGGGCCAACGTTTCATTGTCTACCGGCGAAAACTGTGAAAGTGATTTTCTGCTTATGGAAAACAATGTTAAGGATGAATTAAAACGAAAAAGGAGGGAAACCCACTCTAATTTCCAAAAAAGAGAACAGATACTCAGTTTTCGAAAGAGAATGAAATTGGTCCAATCAGGACCGAATTTATGCATAGGCCCACTAGGCCCGGGCCTAGGGGCGCACTTTACAAGGAAAAATATAATTTGCTATTTAGAACCCGAGATGAAAACATTATTTAGGAAAAATTATTAAGAAAAAGCGCCATCACCTTTGAACCGCTTGACCCCGTCGTAAATAACTAACTTCAGGTAATTTAAAGTATGTTAATCTACATTAGAAATAGTACAACAAAGATTAGAGCCTATCTTAGGAACATTATTTATTAATATTTTTGTCTTTGTACACACCAACAAGGAGTCGCCATGGCTCGGACGGTAGCGCATCTGACTACGAATCGGGCGGCCTGGTTTCAAATCCCGGCTAGTGTTCCCATGCATTTCTCTGTGTTCCCATGCCTGGCGCTCTGAGGTGCACTCCTATCAAATTGAGTACCAGAGTGTCCTTGGTATTCCTGTGCGCCTTGGGAAGGTAAAGGCAGTCGAGCGTAGGACTGACTACCCCACCTCACTTCGTACCGTAGGTCAAGAAAATGTGGAGCGCCACCTCCACATCTCCCATGCACCGTTCATGGTGCGTGCGTATCGCACAGGGGATAGCTTTACCTTACACACCAACAATCCTTATTACATTTTTTTTTGTTCACAATGGCTGCTGGTGTCCTCAAATCTTCCAACGTTAATTTAACTCATTTCCCGATCGCATACAATGATGAAAGTTTGTACAGTGACATAAGTCCGGTGACAACACAATATTCCATTGCTATTTTCATATATTTCTATATATTTATATAATTTGAAAGCATATTTAATTATTTCTTTTTAAATATTACTCATAAATACTACCCTGCAACGATTTGGCGTTTGACTGATTGCAGAACACTTCGGTAAAAAATAAATAAAATAACTTTTAAAACAAATTTTTCTTGAACATTTCGTACTAAAAAGTTAATAATAATAATAATTTTGTTTATGCATGACTTTTTAAAAGAAAACATAGGGCGCACCAATTGAAGAATTTATAAAGTGACTGTATATGAGAGAGTGCCCTATGCTTTTCTTTTTAGTCATGCATAAACATTTTTTTTTTACTTTTTAGTAGGAATTGTTTAAGAAAAGTATGTCTATAAGCTTTTTTTTATTTTTTAAGTCTATGTTACATATACGGCGTCGCTGTCATTGATACCTCTGCTAATGGGCAAGAGTGTCGTATTAATGGGGGTTTACTGTATAAATTTTTCATTTTTATTTTTATTATTATTATTATGATGTCTTCATCTGTTTTGATTAATCACCCCTACCACCTACCCAGGTAATAGAACAATTTGGAGAGTGGATGACATTTGTAAATATTGTGTATAATTATTAATTTGGGTGTTTTATTAAATATATGATATTATGGTTGAATTTAGGAAGTAGATGAAACATTGGTGTAATAATGCTTTTCGTATATTTGGTTTTGGGAAGATAGATTCAAGCAAAGAGAACTAGGTTATAGGTCGCACGAGTAAATTGCTTTTAGATAACTGTCTTGGTGTTTGTTCAATCTATTCAATAACCTTCAGACGTTCTCTACCATGTCCTTTTCTTGTCTTTTCTTGAGTAAAAGTATAGAAGAGAATTAGCCTCGTGCCAAACTAAATACATGTGTAATGTTTATGAATAAAACTATTGTTTTGTGTGAGTACTCTGTTAGAGGCTAGCCCTCCACGTGCAGTAAAAGTTATATTAAAAGGTTTTGTAACTAGTACATGTTAAGGCGAAGTGGTCTACGTGACAAGTTAGTAAGTCACGTGGTGGGGGCTCAAAGTGTGAAATTCTGGAATCATAAAAGAGTCTGTACGGGAGAGAATTGTCGCATTCACTCTCCCCATTTTCACAGAAGGTAACTATATTATTTTGTCTCTGATTCTTGTTGACGTTATAATCTTCAAATCATTCTGTTTTGTATTTAATTGTCTGAAAGAACTTTGAAATTGCTTGATCTTGTTAATCAAGACAAATACTACAAGTCAGTAACTTGTTGGACTTTACAAATATCTTGTCTTTATTGAATATCAGTTAACAAGGCTTCTAAGCATAGAAGCAGCTGTACTAAATTGTTGTAGTTTCTCAAACTTAACTCTGTGCTTAATTACCAATAAATTGTTATTTGTTTCTTAAACATTTTTGTGTTTATGAGTTCGATTCCTATGCAGGTCATTCCACGTTACTGTTTAGATAGTTAAGTGACCAAATTATCTTTCATACAACAAGAGATACTTTGTGTTAAGTATGCATGAAGGCGTAATTTACGGTAATTTTTGTATATGAGGAAAACTAAAGTGTCTTTTCGGGTCCGCAATGGGTAGGTAGGTACCGTTCGTTCGAATCCGGCTGCTAATCATCCTGACTGGCATTTCCCTTTAGTTTCCTTCAGTTTCACCAGATAAACGTCAGAATGGTACCTTAACTAAGATACCGGCCGCTATCCTCCCAAACCCTATCCTGGTCTGATCCAAAGATGGATTTAGAGACCTTACAAATTTTAAAAATGTCTTAACGTGTCTTTTATGACAGAAGAAACATTTCTTCCCTAACTTGACTTTATACGTTCAGGAGAAGAATATTCCCGGAAATGGTGTTTAAAATTCAAAGAGCTGCCCACGTATTCAACAAAGCTAATGAGTTTGTAGTGTCGCTTTTGTCCATTCCAAGAGATTTATTTAACTTTGAACTTGCTAGTTCTTAGGGGTGACATATTGGCGAGTGGACCGATATAATTACTAACAGATACCGGTACATATCACGGTTCAATTCTGTAAATCTACATTTCTTTTTCCCTACATAAAGAGAAGTGGAAAAGAGGATGAATCAATAAATGCTAAATAGGGAGGAGAAAATATGATGACTTTACCACTCTTTAATTTACTTTAAAGTGTTTTTGTATGTACTTATATGATATAAGTGTCTTGTGTGCTTTGTGTTTTGTAAAGTAATTGCAATTTTTAATTTTTCAAACTTTATAAATGTATTTATTAAATTTTAGTGTTTGGTATTGTGATTGGAATTGTTAATTTTTAGATTTTTTTCTTAAAACCTTTATAAAAGTATTAAAGATTTTTTAGAGTTTTTAATTGTTAAAATTATAAATCTATCACTAAACTGCAATGTGCCATTTGTGATGTTAGAAAAAGTAGAATCCAAAAATGGCTGCAGGTAGGGTTCTTCTTAAAACTGCATAAAAGTCGTGAACGAAATGTAATAACAATATTGTAAATAATAAAATTGAAAAAATAGTTTGTGTTACATTCTTGTTCAGTGTAATTAACATATTTTCAACAATTAGCCTACAATAATTTAATTAAAATTGCTCATTGTATTTTAATGAAATTATTTTATTATTATAATATTATTTAAACGTATTTTGTAAATAACAAATTACCAGAGTTAAATAATTATTATATTGTTACTATTATTCATGGCTTGAAAACGAAGGAGAATCATTTGTCATCATGTAAAGGGTAGTAAGGGCAAAAGGACGGAAGTGGTGAGGGTGGAGGGACGGGGGCGCTGGAAATCATGGGCCTAGGGCGCCTAGACGTATAAATTCGGCCCTGGGTGCAATGTATCTGTTCAATTTTACGTACTCGTCCACTCATCTCTTCCTCACGTGCTAGCAAAATTACAGAGAAAAGCATGGATTCATTCTATTCCAAAGTTAAAAAGAAAAAAGGAACATGGGTTATGGAACACACTGTATAAACTATATTTCTCTCTCTCTCTCTTTTTTTCTTCTCTCTCTTTCTCTCTCTCTCTCTCTCTCTCTCTCCCCCTGTCTCTCCCTTTCCTCATCAACGCAACATTATCCGCATGTTTCCGACATATCGGACGGAAACCTGAAGACAGGATTCACTCATTGGGTTAAAGTAATCGTTGCACTTCTTTGGTTAAAGTCTCTATCGCAAACAAATGACTGTGCGATACTGAGAGAATTCTTTTTGTATGCTGTTGTCCATATAAGATTTTGTCTACAAGTCTAACTGTTTTTGTTTTATCTTCCACGAGATCGGGTTACAGCGTACGTGCAGTCCTCAATATTCAATGAATCATGGCTACCCAATAATTCTTCTGCACAAGCGAAAAAAGGAAATCTTGTGGCAAAAGTTGAAACAAGAAGCAAGAATGAGGGGCTGGGGAGACAAGTACGGAAATCAACACTTATCACATTATACATCACACATAAACTGTTAATATTTCTATGTTATGGAGTACACCATGATAGATTTTTATATTCTCTTTTAATAATAGGGAAGTTTATGGTATTTAAGGAAGAACATTAACAGTAGGTAATGCAAAGAAACAGGAGATTTAATTATAAAATAGTGGCATGGAAACACTGAAACCGGGCCGACATTGTCTGATACAAACCTGAATGTATGCACGCGCTCATTGCTTTTGCATTGCCACTGCAACAAGATCCGCCTTCAGACAATCGGAAAGCCCAGTGGAGTCTTCAGGCAGCTGTCCGGTAAAAAAAAACCTGAAGAACTCTTTGTCTGAATGTGTGCAAAGCTCCATTTAAAGCAATGCTCCACTACTCTTCCGATTTCCTTCCTGCAAAAAATCCTTCCGACAAGTCTGAAGCAAATCGGAGCGTGTATAAGGGGTGTAAGGCTTAATCCAGGATAGGAGAGCGGAAGGATGCGGGAAGTGTCGGCCAGGGCCCAAGTTGAAGCTACTATCCTGGTTGCTTGGTGTGACTGAGGATAACTCCTAAAAAACTGTCAGGATGCGCGGCCGTTGGGAT
This sequence comes from Lepisma saccharinum, assembly GCA_022664845.1. NCBI lineage: Eukaryota > Metazoa > Arthropoda > Insecta > Zygentoma > Lepismatidae > Lepisma > Lepisma saccharinum. Next base: position 8,578 of record JAGDQP010003813.1, on the reverse strand, counting down.
TAAACCCAACAGAGATGAAACGGGTTACCGGGTCAATTGCGTCATTCGGGTCAAGTTTTGTACCGGGTCTAGGCTTCAGACCAGGTGACCCGACTTAGACCCGGTTATCCGGATAACAAAACAGAGTTTTTAATTTATTTCTTGCGTTTGAACAGTGTTTTTGTCAGAAGTGACCACGGCCGAGACGTTACCCCCGGAGCACAAAAAATAAGACTCCAAAATTCGAAGTTAATTATGTTCCCCAGACTGGGTCAATCGGATCAGGCTTCGGACCGAGTCACCTCAGGGGGGTACAGTCAGGCGATCGGAAGTGTTCGGCCGTTGTCGGCTGTGACGTATGCAGGAGTTGTCAGGTTACGGAGGGCTCGTTGTCTACATAGCGAATGCATTCATTTACAAACTTGTTTACGCATTTGTAATAATAATAATAATAATAATAATAATAATTTTATTGCAGAAACTCAAGAGATCATCTAGAGCATTTACTTGAGTAGATATTGTGTAATTAATATTTATTTGTATTTACGACATTCGAATGTACACACATTATTGGTTGCCTATTTCCACAATTGTGTGAGACGAACATAAGTTAAATTAATGTTTTAGAAAACATAATTCAATACAGCATGATTCACACTGATCCACTGCCGCAAACAGATTTAATTAATGTTCCAATTAAATTAACGCTGTACGTGCAGACACAACACACACACACACATACAAAGAAAAAGAGAGAGGTGAGGGAGGAAGAGAAAAAGAGAGATGGGAGGGAGAGCATAATTAATAAATATGCATGATTTTGAAGTCAAATCAAATTTATAAAAAATATATATACACTTGACTTCTTAATACTGTCAAGGAGTTGGACTCGTGTTCTTCCGCTTCCTCTCAACCATACCGTACAGTCTCTCTGGACAGTCAATATTCTAACTAATTTATTTTTATTTGCTTTTTAATATGTTAACATTCAATCAATATTCTTTATAGTTTTAAGATCTTACATTTTACAGAGTAACTTAGAGCTGTTTATTCTAACCCTACTCCTTTCTCAACCGGGCTTGGGACCGACTATGGCGGAGTTAGGGGGGGGGGGGGGAAGTTCCGTATTTTTTTCATTGATTGATGTGTTGCTGAGATTTCGTAGGTCTTTATTAACGATATATTTTCAGCCTTAGTCTTTCTGGATGCACTAAAACGAGAATTTACTTACGTAGACTTAAAATTCTGCTTTACCCATTGTTTTGCTTTCTTAATACTCTTCAATTTTTGGCTATTTCTTAATTTTGTATTAAGATTCCTTACTCGAATGAATGTCCGAATGCGGACAAAAAGAGATATAATAGCAATGTTTAGACTTGGAAACCTAGCACTGAGAATTTTCTCAGCGTTTTACATGACCCCTGGCTTCTTGTTCAAGTCGTTTGGCGGATGATACGAGCAAAATGCAGCTTCCATTTCTTGTACGGTTTCAAAAAAAAAAAATTGGTTGGGTTTGTACAATCCACCACGTGATACTAAATCTGTCCAACTTCTGTCTTTCTTACTTACAGAAGGCAGACTATCTGTACGGGCTCCTAGTGTTGAGTCTACGGCACGGCACTTATAAGCTAAATAGCCTGCTAAGAAATACAACAGTCGACTGTCTCTGCGGAAGATAACTCTGTTTGAATTTATGGAAATTATAAAATGTCAATTTCTTGTTCGGCGTTTTTGGAACTTTCATTCTCGAACCCGGACAACATAGAACTTACGATGTTTGTGTAACTTTCAGTCATGGGATTGTCCTTGTCTTCTGTCAGGCATTTCGACCTCGCTCATTGGTCATTTGTTGGTACCTTTAAAGGTAAAGTACTGGAGTAGCAATAGACGCATCCTATTTTTAAATTCTGTAGGTAGAGGGTGATCATAAACCCTCCGACGTCACGAACCCGAGAGAAGACATTCTCGAAAGCGTCTTGATTACGACGTGCTGTTAATACAAAGTGTTTATTATGAATTTTTCTCATTTCTGTATGAAGTCCAAAAAGGGCATTGATTGACTGTATAATGCCGTGCTGGAATGGCAGTAAATTCTTATGGCCACACACTCGTAGAGAATCAATCACATCTCTCATTCTACTTAATATATTTTTCTGCAATTGGAAATAAACACCGAATGGACTTTTCATACAGTGATGTCATAATTTTATTTTACATAAGAATTCATTATATCAAACCAGTCATTTATAAGACTAAACAAATCTGCAGCTTCATTTTCACGAGGGAAAAAATATGTAATAGCCTTACTCGTTCTTCTGGAAAATAATTGAGCTGCATATAATACTCGCTGTCTATCTCGACCTGTTACAGAGATATGTGTGTCAGTTATGCTGAGAGGCAAATGTATTTCACTTTGGTTCTTCTCTAGTACAGACTGAATAACTACTTTCGTAATAACAGTTCCTGAAGAAAGAAGAAACCCTTTGTCAAGGAAATGATTTCTAAGTAATTTAAGAAGATGCGGTACATCTGCAAAAATCAAAATGTTCGTTTTGTCACACGGATTCGGGAAGTAAGGATTTAATGATGTTACAGCTAAGTCCCTCCAAACTTTGATGTTTCCTAAACGCATCCGGCTTCATTTAACGCTAAAATCACAGTTTCTAATGTACTTTTCGACATATGTGCGTCAAAATCATAATATATTATTTGTTTCCATTGTGCATACATACCACGAACTAGGATAACTGTAAGGAAAAAAAACTGTGTGAATCAACGTTTTTCAGTTCTATAAAACTTGAACTATTTCATTATAGTGATTACGCTGAGAACAGAGTGGGCAACGTTATATTTATCAAAAGTCCGTCAAGTCATAGCACAAAAAAAAAAAAAAAGAAACTCCATATACAGCTCACACAATCCCGTTTTACACTGAATTTTAACACCAATAACAAGGGGGAGGATTTGTGAAGGAATCGGTCCTTGCCTTGTTCAAATACCATCCCGGTACGTGTCTCGTGCGACCGAGGGAAACTATGGAAAACCTCAGCCAGGATGTCTTATGCAATAAAATTCCAAACTGAATTCAATCTGATAACTATAATCTCCTAGACTGATTTTTCGATGTACATCCAACTTCTCACTCCCAATATACATTAATTTAGCGAACTACCAAAATTTATTTGAAATATTTTCCGTATATAGGAATTTAATAATTTTAAATGGGATGAGAATTTAAGAATTATATAGTTTATATTTAAAAAACTACTATAATTTTATTAGTCTCCAAGAATAACCTTCAATACAATATGTAGGTCTTGGGTGGAGGTGGACCTCAGCTTTGCAATTGGAAGGTCCTGGTAACGATTCTAGCGGTCGCCCATCCTGACTGACGTTGTCAGAGATGTTCCTGTCACGCCAGGCAAATGCAGAGATGGTACCTTCAAGCTAGACTCTGGTTTTCTTTCCTTATCACTACCTGAACCAAACTTGCTTAAAGTTTATAATTAAAATCAAAATGTACATCGTGATATGATAGAAAAATTAATAATGTTTAAGATATGGCATATTTTAATAAGAAGTCTTAGATATTTTCTCATTGATTCAAGAAATTCTAAAAGCAAATATGGAGAGAACGTAGAAAGATGTTTTCTGAATTATGGTAATATTAATTAATTAGACATAACCGTACAGTACAGTTGATTATTTAGGCAACCAAAGTGACACGTAATGTTACTTACATACACATTCAAATACTTAGAATTTTGAAACTCATTTATGTTAGTAACCGGCTTCATTAAACATGCAACTATGCTGCTATATCATGACACAAAAATTACATTTGATATATGAATATTATATCTAGAAGAACACAGCATTAAGGAAGAAAATCTCACATTTACACACACTCTCAAACAAACACACACACACACACACAGAGAGAGAGAGAGAGAGAGCATTAAAGGTCAGATCGACATTTAATTAAATTACCATTGTCCATAACTGAATAAATGCAAAATTTGCATATATATATATAAAGACTACAAGCCGACCGAGTAGCCGTACGGTCAAAGGCGTTAGGCCCACGACTCAAAGGTCCCGGGTTCGAGTCCCGGCATGGGTGTGGATTTTAACTCGAACGTGACGGATAATCGTGACGGGCCGAAGTCAAAAGTTACTAGACTGGCCCATATAAAATAGTTTACCAAAGTTTTTATCAAGACTACAACTTCTTGTCTATCACACTCGCAGGAGAGCCATCTATGTCCAAAAATTTGAGTTCCAGTATTTCATTGCTTTAAAAACAAATGAAGCACAGTTACAAGTCATCTTCCAATACTACAAAATGCTCATTTGAAACAAAAAACAACAACAACAACGACAACTTAATCACTGCACTATAGAGATAAAGACAATAAACTCAACATCCAACAAGCACACTACTTTTTCTCTGGAATAAAGGCGAGATTCGCGCTGTCAATATTCAATAGCACGTGCCGTTAGCTGGTTCCCGTGTGTGTACAACTCCGGATGACGTCACGCGACCGCCAACCCAAAACCCCTGTTTTTCGCTTCGGAGGCCGAAGACTGCGCTACTTTCTTAGTTTATTATATACATACTTTGGAGTCACCTATCTTCGGATCAGGCCATGTCACCGAGTTACCAAAAGTGACTTGGTTTCAGTGCTGGAACCCACAACATCCCGAATGATCCGTTAACGCTTTATTGGTGATCCATGGTCGCTCGTTTTGACGTTTGATATACGCGTATGAACGGAGTTCCTGTACAGCCTTGTTTCTCAGAAACCGATAAGGAACTGAAACATCGTAGAATGGTGGAGAGGAGCTACATTTTGGAGTAGTCCTACATTATCAAAGTGGCCGTCATCTTGAAATCTGCCAAAGCAAATTTAGGTTATTTATTTCACATGGCAAATGGATCGTGTGAGTGCCGTGCCCATGTCATGGCCCTGCCATGTCCCAACAGTACCGTCTTGAAAAGAAACCATCCCGGTCGCAATAACAAACAACCTCTTCCGCCTTGCAACTGTGGTGTAGAAACAGCTCGGCATGGGGACGGCACTGTATGTGAATTAGCCTTTATGGTGTCGGAGTTAAGAAGCCGCTAGATATAAATGAACAAAGCACATAGCAATGTAGTTTAAAAGAGTAATTCCAACACTGTAATAGTCACATCTATTACCCAGAATGCTTTTCTAGGAACATTTGAATGTTGTTTGATACGTCAGACGACATACTTACTGCCAAGCCGCCGTAGTTCAGTGGTAGAGCATTGGTGTAGCATTCGGGAGGTCCTGCGTTCGATCCCAGCGGCCGATCATCCTGACTGAGGTTTTCCACGGGGTTTCCTCAGTCACACCAAGCAAATGCCGGGATGGCACCTTCAACATAGGCTCTGGCCAACACCTTTCCGAATCCTTTACCCTCCCCTATCCCGGCCTGGGCCTCAGACGCCTAAAGGCCATAAATAAAATACAAATTCAGACACAGTTACTGTTTAAATAAAGTGACCTCTGTCAAGTATGGCGCATTTTAAGATGGCGGCCACGTTGACTGTCTATTCCTTAGCCCTTTTTCCCACCATTCCACATTTGTGTACTACGATGCTTCAGTTTCTAGACGGTTTGTAAACTACAGAGCTGTATTTCGACTTTTGATTCACCCTATATTTCACTAAATAAAGATGAGGTGAAACTGTCATATTTTGCACATTGACAATTGGACACATTAATGTCCAAGGTTCAAGGTACAAAATATGACAATTTTCTGTCACGTACTATATTTCGAGTTGGAAATAAAAGATTACCTAGAGCTTCTTTAATCGTCAATGTCGCTTATATTCCTTTGCTTCTGGACCGCCTCATATAGTGTGCCTTTTTTATTTTTACTTTATATGACAAAACTTCAAGTTTGTTATTCACATCATTCCACTCTTAATACAGAATATTAAGGTAAAATCAACTTTGTAGGAGTCCGCCTCCGCTAAATACGTCCCTGCTACAAAGTCCCTGCCTTCGTATAAGCTTGCAATGACATGGGCCTAGAGGTGAACGTTGACATTAAAAAATAAACAATAACAAGCTGAAACACAGAGGATGAAGGAAATGGATGCAGAATAATTAAGAATGAGAACATAGACCAAGTAAATAAATTTAAATACTTGGGATCACATGTAATAAACCAAAACGAGGTCACGGAAGAAACAAGAAGTCGTTTAGCATTGGGCAACCTATTTTTCTATTCAGTTCAGAAGCTCCTAACTTCGAGATTAAAATCAAGAAAGCTGAAACTGAAAATATACAGAACCATGATTCTGCTGGTAAATACTTTATGGTTCCGAAAGTTAGACCACGTGCCTGACAGTTACACATAAAATATGTGTGTTTGAAAATAAGGTTTCGAGAAAGGTATACGGGCTGAGATGACCCTAGAGTGGATGAGGAGACTGCATACTGAAGAATTCCACAGACTATGGTTCACCCGATGTTGTAAGAATAATCCAATCGAGTCGGCTAACATCATAGAATATGTAGCTCAGATGGGAAAAAAAGGAATATTTTTGAATTTTCATTTTTTTAATTTATTTTTAAGTCCTTTAGTCAACTTTGGCTCGGGCAGGATGAATGATGATGGGATGAATTGGTGGTATGTGAAAGTGGACGGAAACGAGAGAACCCTGAGGAAACCCACGCACACGGTGTTTGTCCACCACAAAGCCCACAGGGCATGAGCAGAGATGGATCCGAAGACCCCTAGCACAAGAGGTGAGAGCTCTACCAATTGAGCCACCGCGGATCCAAAAAAGGAATATTTTGTTCCACTGTAGTTGATAAGCCGGAAGAAGAGAGGCTCTTGGGGAGACCAAAACATGATGGCAAAGATAATACTAGAAGGGGTCGAACAAATGTACTGTAGGTGCTCATGATTAAAAAAAAAAGCTTGATCTTGCCCAGAATAGAATACAATGGACGTACTTTTATGCTTACAACAAGAATCATGCCACCGTTATGTGAGGAATACCGTTGTAGAAAACTGCATTAATCACTTTTCGGCCAAAATTGGACTTACGCGGTTTTGGCTCTCAGCTACAGAAATACACAATTGAATTGCTAGGATGTTACTGTAGTAAAATACTTAGGTATTTGTTATTGCTTAACCAGAGCAGTCATTCCACAGTGACAATAATTTAATTGAGAATTGAATAAAGGAACGACTCCCCCCTCCCCGCCAGAACCAGTGCTGAATTAAGCTATTTTGGGGCCCCGGGCTACTGACTCGGTTTGGATCCCCGTTACATGTACGCTGTGCAGAGCGGTCTTTACAACATTGTAGGCCCCTGGATAAAACAATTTACTGGGGTCCCTACCTGAACGGACACCCATGGAAACGGGGGGAGGGGGATCTCAAACTATGGCACGCGTACCAGTACTAGGCATGGTACGGAGACCGAGACTAGTCTTCTTATCGTCTCGAATTCGAGACCAAAACTAAGGTCCAAGAATCGAGACGAGACCGAGACACTTTGCATTGAGACTTACTCGAGACGAGACCAAGATCGGGACTTGCCTCTCGAAACTATAAGCTTTATATTCAGGAATGTCGCTAATATTAATTTAATGCTTTTGTTGATGTTGTTCCATACTAGAAGAAGTTTTGTGAACATTAGTTTCATTCCGATAAATTTTATTTAACATGTTAGGGGAAACCGGGTATGGTTGTAACACGTCTTGGTTGTAACAGGTCTAATATTTTTTACTATATTTGACTGGCAACCCCGATTCTTCAACCGCCTCACCCTCTTTGTATGTTCAGTGAGTGGAAGACATTGCATAGTGATTGCGTTCTGCGTCTGTGTTTTAGAAGGAAAAAATTGTTTTTGAACCAGGTAAGTAAAATTTTGAGTCCTACGAACTATTGTATTAATTTATAATATATTGGTGATAAGTACAATTTGTTACTATTAGCTGATAAACGTGAACCGTAAGTATCGTCGAGATCCTTTAAGCAGTAGGAATACAAAGATATACAATGTCTGGGTGGCGCCAAATTGGTGCGGGTGTGTGTGGGGTTGGTTGTAACAGAGAGAGTGGGGCCCATTGGGTACCGTTATCTCTTTCAAGATGTCTCTGTTATAAACAAGAAGAGGAGATGTTATTCGTGTGATGATGATTCCGATGATGATACTACTTTATGTCTCGTGTGTTGTGAATTATACTCCTATAGTCGACCAGGTGAGAAGTGGATTCAGTGCAGTGCTTGCAAAGGCTGGGCCCATGTCTCCTGTACAAATGGCAGTGCTCAATATTTGTGTGCAAATTGTGATTCAGACGACTCAGAATGAAGATTGGTGATAACTTTGTTCTTATTATTCGAGAACACCGTTACACATTTTAGCAGTGTGTATTAAAAGCTTTTTGTGTAGTGAGTAGATTAGTTTTTGTGAAATGCATAAGGTTCCTTTGAATTTGATGGGGGGAAATGGGAATATAGCGGTCAGGGCTTTACCTAAAGCAGCATTACGGATTTCGCCTGGTGGAAGTGAGTTGAAACCTCAGTCAGGATGTACAACCGCGGGGTT
>JAGDQP010003812.1:753-90514 GCA_022664845.1 Lepisma saccharinum | reverse complement strand
TTATTTGTGCCAGTTCTAACAACAATTTAATATTTTTTTCTCACTGTAACGATTTTTAATTCGAGAAAAAGAAAACATAATATTGATATAACAACACCTGGCAACACTTACGTACTTTCGCGGTAAGGCTCTTGAAAAAGTTTCTACAAACACCACCAGACGGTGCGACCAGCGGTTGACACTAATTCCATCTCGTGTCGTAGAAACAAATTACGAGCTCAGAGCTCCAAGCTTAACAGGTAACTATTTACACTATGAAGCATTTTTTTTACACGAATGTTTGACAGTATTTAAACTTTTTTTTCTTCTTTGGTTAGGTGGACCCTCAAAACACGATTCAAGAAAAACGACACATTAATGTTGGGCATAAAGAATTGTAAGGAAAACTATCACTGGGATATAGGTTAAAGATATTTTTTGTAACTCTTGTAGTTTGTTCACCAAGACAGATGCAAACATTTTAAAAGCAAATCATTCCAACGGTAAAATAACTGGCTCCAATATGGAATATACATTATGTAACATACAGTACGGTTAGGCTTAATTGAACATTCGAATACCTTTTCATGGATACAATAGCAACTAGTTAGTGTGACGCAAGACAAACTACTCCCACAACCATTTGTCATTTGACAGCATGTCACTGATTACTCTCCTCCTTGCTGCATTAAATTTAAATACTAACATAAATCCAGCGGCAAATTATACTTAAGAGGGAACATAATAAGTCACCCAGCGAACTATAATAGACTGACGGATGCAAAAGAGAAATATAAGTCTTGTAAAACAGTTACATTTTTTTAAACATATAAAACACCCTGGCAAGTATCACCTTCAAGCCTTTACCAGCAGGGTCAGGAATCCTAACCTTTTTAAACCCTTGTATTCCATATATTGTTTATGAGAATGATGATAATTGAACTGCGAAATATAATTTAAACAAGAGTAGTGTATTTAAGTTTACTGAGCTTATTCACAACAATTTTTAATAAGGTTAGATACTGAAGATATGGTTTCTTTGTTCCAGCCACTAGCCGTTAAGCACATGTCTTATGAAGAATATCAGTCCCTTTCTAGAATATACTTGGTGATGACAGAAATTGATTTTAGAGTTTAGCCAATATGATAGATGTATTTCGTTTATTATACTTCAGGAAAACCTCTTCGTTAGTATTCTTCCTTCAGCTCAGCTCGATAAATCTGATATAACAAATCTAGAAGTTTACCTTGTATGATGACAAAATTTCCATTGGCCGTAGTGAGGAGTGTTAGGAGACTTATATTAGCTTACGCTGACATCTTGGAGTTCAGTCTTTTTATTAAGATTAAAACTTTCATATGTTTCCTCTTGATCACCTTTATAAGTTTTGATACTTTACGGTAAACAACTACTATGACAGTTTATAAGACAGAGAGATCTTCATTTACTTCATCTTCAAAAACGGCGAGGATGAAGATGAAGTAAATGAAGATCTCTACTTCCGCCTCCTCCTGTTTTTCTACCTGTCTTCACTGTTGCCAGCACCAAAATTGGCTCACTGCCTACACTGGGCAGATAGGGCTGCAACTAAAATTGCTTTTCTCTAAAAGTTTCATCTTACTTTGTAGATTAGATGTTAAAGAAATTAATATTATACATATAATTACAAATCATACATAATAGTCCACAAGAAATATCATAACGTTCCTTTATTACCGTAATATGCCACTAGATGTAATAAACACTCGAACAAAAATCTTTAGTAAGAAGCTAGAATGCCTTGTTGCTACACTGAAAATTTAAATTTAATAGTAAAGCAACAAGATACGCAACCTAACAAATAAAGTCCTCCATAATAAAATAAATCGCACTATACAGATTTTGGGACTGTACGCTGTTCACCAGCTATTGATTTGAAGAAAGCATATTATTCTATCATAAGAGAAAAGTTATACAGTGTCCTGATACGATTTGGAATTCCGAAAAAACTGGTTCAGCTAGTGAAGATGTATCTCAGCGACCCCATAAGCAAAGTACGGTTGGGTAATAATATATCCGATAGTTTCGAGATTCGCAACGGATTGAAACCACTACGGTTTAACTTTGCGTTAGAATAAGCGACTTTAACAATTAATGGGGGAGAAAGGGGGATTGAATGGTTTAAATAAACTGGTCGAATACGCGGATGGTGTAAATTTAATAGGAGACGATATAAATGCACACAAAGCAACACCGATGTCTTAGTAGAAGCGTGCGATGAGAGAACATGTAAACATAGAGAAAACAAACTACGGTAAATGATAACAATCCGAAATACAGGGAATGAAGGAAATAAAAACATAATAATTAGGGATGTGGTCATAGAGAAAAAGTAAACGAATTTAAATACTTGGGAGCAGACGGAACAGGCAAAAATGGGGTCACGGAAGAATTAAAAAGTCGCATTGAAAAAAAAAAAACTGTTATTCTGCCAGTAATACTTTACGGCTGCGAAAGTTGGAGTACGACCCTAGCAGATGAACATAAATTACGACTGTTTGAAAATAAGGTCTTGAGTAAGAAATATGGGCCGAAACGGGACGAGATGACTGGGGAATGGAGGAGACTGTGTAATGAAAAACTTCACGGACTGTACAACTTACCCGAAGTTGTAAGAATAATGAAATTGCGATGACTAAGGTGGGAAGGGCATGTAGCTCAGATGGGGGAAAACGAAGATTATATTCCATCGTGGTTGGAAAGCCAGATGCAAAGAGATCATTGGGAATACCGAGACGTCGTTGGGAGAAGTATTCGATTTGTTATAAATTTCAAAGGGGGAATTCTAAACTAATGGCTACTGATAAGTTTGTAGATACTACCTGTTTGGGCAGAAATATAAGAATTTTATTCCTGGTTATAATGATATTAGGAATCGAAAACCGAGGATGAAATCCTTACGCACCAGGGAAAATTTCCGGCACCCCCTTCTCCCACGACAAATCCAATACTGGTTGGGAGGACAATATTAGAAGATACCTTCGAGAAATAGGTGTTCGTGATGAAAATTGGCTTGGTGTTGTTCAGGATAGAATTCAATGGTGAACGTATGTTACAACGGCGATGAACTTGCGAGTTCCGTAAGCCATAGGGTTAAGTTATGTCGCTCTACTAGACTACCCTCTAATAATACCATAGTTATCGAACAAAATTTTGTCAACGTTAAACGGATGCACATTTTATAGTGGATAGTTAGCAACACTGACTTTACAGTGGCGGCATGGATGTTTCTTCAGCTGGCAGTTTGGGTAGCATGTTTATAAATGTTCGCGTTTGTTTCTGGTGATTGTGTATATGTTATACCGAATGTAATTTGTTACAATAGTTATACCTACTTTAACTCTATCCATCAGTAACATATATTTCAAAGTTTTTAAAGTGAATGTGATGTCAACACTGTAGGTGGAAAACTTTGGTCTTGGGAATTCAGTGAAGAACGTGAGAATTTGCGTTTATCACCGATAAATTATCAGTTTTTTTTAGCAGCAGATAAGCGCATCAGGTGCAAAATGGAGGTGACAAGGAGCAGTAAGTTATCCGACAGGTTACACATTTCTTTAAAGATATAATTTCACTATTGAAGTGAACTTTTAAATGATCCTTGCACATTCTACCTGACAGTCAAAACCTTGGGTTAGGTAATGATATTGAGGTATTTTTGCAAATTAGTTTGTATTTATTATTGACATCATCCAAGGTCCATTGTGTTTGTATTTACGTTTTGAATAGATTAAGGACTACAAGGATTGATTGCTGTGTCGCAGTCAGTTGGATAAATAAGAATAGGTTAGGTGTCGTGTCGTTAATTGTATTACAGTATAATGATTCTCGTTTGGTAATTTGACTAGAGAAGGCTACAGTTCGGTAGTTCACGAACACGAGGTTATGTTAGGTGAGGCTATCCCGAAAAGTGTCCACCATTTTCGGAATCGCACTCCATATTTATCTATGTTTGAACGTGCAGTTATAGTTTTACGTCGCCGTATAACCATTTTACATTTTTCGTTCGAATTTTCACTGTTCGTCTCTATTCCATTTTTGAAAGGTAAGTCTATAAGCGCATCGCGGCTACAACATTCCATTCTAGTGCTTTTGCACTATATGCACTTCGTGCCATGTATACCCATTTACTGCTCTGATTACATTTTTTTTTTACCTTTTGCTTTTCTTAATGTTCACAAGCAACGCTATACTATAGTTCATTCGCTGCGACTTTGCACCTAAATTAGTGTAAGTGTAATGATATATGTGGGACATGAGCATAATTTCCGGACGTCTCATATCAAGTTATGGCCTCAAGGTACGTTAGTATTTTAAGAGAACTGAATTTTAGCTTACATAGTACTCAAGAAATAAATTTTGGCGCAAAATTAAAAAAAATCAGGTTAGGTTATTTTTTTTATAACTTACGCATTTTCAAATTTTACCCAGTTTGCACTATCAGTTACCGTTTGGTCCATTACTGCCCCGTGTCATGTATATACACACATTTAGTGAGCTGTGGCTACATTTTTTTAACCTTTTGCCCTGCTTGTTTCTAAGTAAAGCTACAGTGGCTTAGGCTAGGCTAGAAAAGTCAGGTTAGATTATTTTTTATATATAGTATACGCATTTTAAAATTTCACTCAGTTGACACAACCAATGACTATAGGGTGGATTATTGCCCCGACACGCACTGTGATCGGTTTTTCATATGTCGTCTGTTGCTTCTAATAGCCGACCTCTTTGCACTTTAAACCAGGCAAGAAACATTCCTTATTTGAAGCAAATTATGCACTTTAGAAAAAGCCGAAGTCCTCTTTCATAGTATATCTTTCTTCACTTATCCAATTACAGAAAACTGTTAATTCTGAACTATAACCAGTGTGTGGCAAAAACATACAACGTGCATTCATACTGTCGACACCTTTTATTTTAATTTTGATTTATATCCTGTTTTTCTTTCTTGAAAAAATACTTTCCTAAACTTCACTTCGCCTACATAATTTTGCATACTACACATTGCCAAACAAAAAAGCATTCTACCTAAATTTTCTTATTTTCTGCTGACGTAAAATTATGACGACGTGTTTAAATTATTTAAAAAAAAAAAAAAAAAAAAATCAAACTTTGGTGAACTTTATTTTTGTATGGGCCAGTCTAGTAACTTTGGACTTCGGCCCGTCACTATTCGGTTTTAGCTGTTAAAATCCACACCCGTGCCCCTGCCGGGACTTTCGAGACGATGGCCTACCGCCGCAGACGGCTCGGCTACCCGGCCGGCTTAAATTATTGGGCTCAGTATTAATATTTCTTATTATTTCCCCATCAGTAGTAATCGGAATACATATATACATAATCCTAGTTACTGTTTTATAAAGGCTGTATTTCTGCTCCAGTTTCCGGCTACTTAAGGAAAATTCGGACTTTGTTAGTATGTGAATTCACAAAAGATAAATTAGAGTTTTGAGTAAATACATACCTTGGATTAAGTCACATATTAACACTATAAAAGGAGAAGAAAGCACGTATTTGTAACCCGTAAAAAAAATATATCTGACTAGCAAAAATTCATTTCCAGCCACGTGTTACCAGTAAGTGGCCGTTAAGTTCTAGTAGGCTATCCGGCTGCACTTGCCAGTCTTATGCTAAACATCTAACACAAATAAAGTAAAGTAAGATATAACATAAAGAGCCTCCGTTCAAGCCATGCAAAACGTAAGAATGCGTTTGGTGTTCTAACAGCAAAAGTAACATCGCTCCTAAACTTTGCCGGAAACGAAAAGAAAAATGTAGGTACACCCAGTCAATCATAAAATAACCGCTCTCTTTCAAAAGCCTAAACTACAAAATAACATGTTCGCCACTAAGAAGCGTGTTAGGAATAAGCCATTCATCAACAGATAAGTTTCTCTTCAAAATGTACTCTATTTTCTGTATTGTAATCTATTTATTTGTTGTTTATTATAATTTTTATCAAACCCTCTTGTTTTTCTCCAAAAAGAGAACTAAGTCCTGATATGAATTATGTGCAACGTCGCAGAGCATGAGTATCCACTCTGTTATTAAATATTGATTTACTAGTTACACCAATTTTTACAGCTGCTAACTTTTCTGGTCTGAGCCTAAGAGACCTAAAGGCAGTAAATAAATTTTAAGAAAGGGTACTAACCTCTACCGACAAACAATATCTGTGGTTAAGCAAATTAAAGATGGTTATTCTTTCACTATTATTAATCACAAAATAAATTTAATACAGTGGATATCAGCACGTTCGTAATCAGTACCGATAGAGTGTTGCTTATTCTCACTTGGGGCGTTAAATTCCCTTTTTAAAACCTTTACCAAACTGTAGAGAGTGGTTGTCATATATGTATAGATTCTAGGAAAATAGCATTAAATGGAAGATTAGCTAATAGATACATGAAACACTGAAAATGAAACAAAAAGGCGCTTTATATAATTTTTACTTTGCTAACATTTGAACAAGAATTCAGCTCGGAGCCTCTGTTTTACGATAATCATTCGTGGCCCTGGCTGTAGCGTCGTGTTCATTCTCTCTTTTTGTCCATAAAGCTGACGAAGTTGGTTCGAACCCCACCCAGAGAGACCAATTTTTAAAACTACATTATTCTTTTTCTATATAGCTCCGTCATCTATGTCGGTGGTACGTGCACGTATCAATATTAAATTTTCCTAAAATAACGCATAAAGAAGAATATATGCATTCACATCCATTCTCCAGCCGGAATTCGAAACCAGGACTTTCGAGTCATTGGCTTAGCGCTCTAACACACACGGCTACCAGATCGGTATAAAAATATTCACAAACACATCTGCACCGTATTCGAGGTTGCGATTTAAGAACAGTTCTCTACTTTACCTTCAGAAATGGGAAGAAAATATACGTAAGAAACTATAAAGTTGCACAAATAGTTTATCAACTTAAAAAAAGAAAAAAATCCTTTTTTTTTTTTGTCTTAAAATGTAATTCCCAGAGCAAAAAATAAAAGTTCTATGATACGAATATTTACGTGTTTTTAAACTACTTTGTTTCTCATTGTCTGCACAAGTTTAAATAAAGTCCCTCGCAATAAGCATATTCCAGGATTATTGTATTTTAATTCCTAATATTCCCGGTTCATTAGAAATATGCCGGGACTTTTCCCAGGATTAGAATGCTTGGTATCATGAAGAAAAAATTACAGAGAATAAAAATAAACATGAGCATTAGAGAAAGGTGCACATTGCACTGTAAAATCTCGTATTTTAATGCTATTAGGATAAAAAAGTATAGTAGTAGCAGAAAGTTAAAATGGAACTGGAAATTTAACAATATTCCTGAAATCTTCCCGGGGGGGGGGGGGGGGCATTGTCATAAAATGTATATTGTGAAGTGGTGGCATAGCGCTCCGTTATGCATAAAGATAAATGAACCGTCACCAAGCGAGACCGCAAGGTTTTTGGCCGTCTCCATTCCTTTATTTTACCTTTTATTCATGCCGAAACCTTGTTCATTGAAAAGAGCTTGGAGTTAATTTTTTAATCCGTACAATGAGGTTTTTATGGAACTAGCAGGTAAGCGTTATGATTATATGACTTGTCAACGTGAAGTAACTTTACTGGATTTCGATATGAAAGTATCTTAGTGTTGTAGTAGAACATTGACATATCAGTGCTTTTGATCTTTTCAGATTTCTATGAGTTGCTGCCTGAAATCAGTGAAGCCATCTCGTCTGCAGCTTTTCTTAGTCTTGATGGAGAATTTACTGGTCTACATAGTGGAAAAGATGTGTGTGCTTTCGATACACCAGCAGAGTATTATAAGAAGCTTAAGGATGGAGGAATGCAATTTCTTCTTGTACAATTTGGACTTTGCACATTTCATTATGACGAGGAGAGAAAAAGGTAAGGTTTTTTTTTTTTAGCTATAACTGTTTAAACTTGTGTACCTTTACAGCTTTGTAATGGAAAAAGGGAGATATTATGCATGTCCTGTGCCAGAACTGATAGAGTTTATTCATACTTTGCCTATAATTCGAGACTATTATGGCTGTTTAGCTATTCGTTTGGAACAAGAGCAAGACATTCAAATAATCATATATCCAAATAATTGATTCGTCTATTATTGACAACTCTGTTCTCGACTTCGTATTATATATGTTGCTCGTGAAGGGGTACCCACATACTGCTTTACATTTTTCTGTACTATACTTCGAGTTCTGATGGTGTAATTTTAAGTCTATAGTTTCTTTAATAAATGTGAACATGTATAGATGAATTGGATGAAACTTAGACATTAACTGTTTTGAAGTTGCAATTGTGAGCGCGTGTAAAAACGTGGTTAATAAGTTTTCTTTTTTATATATATTAATATCAAGCAAATATTATTTAACTGAGAGGCTTCTGTATACGTCAAAAAGAAAAAGTTTTAAATTTAACTATGCTTTGCTGACTATTTAGCTCGAGATCTTTTACACAGTTTTCATTAAAGTATCTTATTAACCAGAAAGAAGGAATAGATAAAAAAAAAAGAGCTTGTATTTGTGAACCATTTAAGTAATCAACGACTTCGGTTCTATAAGTTTTTTTTTGTTTGTTTCGTAAAGAACTCCAGAAGCAGTCATGCTCCAGCTAGGATTTGAATCCGGGACTTTGTATTATCATGAAATGAAGCCTAGTTGCTCTGACCACTCGAATGTCACAGGAAATTATTGGAATGCCGTTTATAATATCAATACCTGAGAACTAGAAGCGCGTAAGTCTGAAATACTTGTTTTCCAGAAAACAGGAAGAAACTACTTCCTTTCACATAGAAACTAAATGGACAAACTACATAATATACTTGTTTGCATTATTAACATGTTTACGCCAAGAATCAAGCAATGCTGTATACAAAACTACATTTACCACGTTTTGGCCAAAACTGGACTTACGCGCTTCTGGCTTTCAGGTAGAGATATAGTATTTCTAACGTAAGACTTAAAATCCATTCATTTACATTTATTTTATTTTATTACAGATATAACCATCGGGCGTACAATTTTTATGTTTTTCCTAAACCCCACAGTAGAGCAGCCTCAGATCCACGATTTTTGTGTCAAAGTTCAAGTGTTGAATTTTTAGCATCTCAAGGGTTTGATTTCAACAAGCTTTTTAGGGACGGTAGGTTGTTTAAATTGACTTTCTACTATTGATATTAAATCCTTTTGTAATTTTCTTACTACAAAATTATGTGGTTGTGTGTAAACTTTTTCTTTAAATTCAAACTGTGCTACATTATAAGTTGTATTAGAAACGATGAGAGTATGGTAATGACAGTAAATATTTAAGAGTTTTATGTTCAAGCTTATTATAAGTGGTGCTTTGCTTACTGACTAACGACCAGCAGTTTTCAATCTTCTGCTGTTCGTTTTGCTTTTAAGTGATTTTTGTATTAGTGTAATACTGGTTCTTATAACAAATGATATTCCCCAAGGTATTCTTGTATGTTGAAATTTTGAAGATTCTGAACCTTTATCTTTACGTGCTTCGATTAGGATATTCTTAATTAGGCAAACTTATTCAACAGATCTTGTGGAGAGAGAACTGGCATTTTTTTACTTGCTGGTATGCAGCTATTCCTTTCCTATATTCAGGGTGTCCAGCGGTCTGGAAAATCTGGAAGAGTCAGGGAACTTTCTTTAAATCCGAGAAAAATCAGGAATTAAGGAATTTCTCCGAGTTCTGCCCAATTTGTGGATGTTCCTGCCACTGGAGCGGAGCAAAGAAGGAATTTGTGTTCAAGCAACTGTGTCGGTCAGCCCTTACTTTTAACCTAAGAAAACTGTTTCGTACGTTTGACCCTGCTTTTGCGTGTGGAATGTAAAGTCAATTTTTTAATTATTTATTTTTTGTATATTTTCCTTTAAGTAAGTGGATCGACGACAGTCTGGAAAAATGTGATTTTATAGTCTAAAAACCGGTAAAAGTCAGGGAATTTACTGCCCGCTGGACATCCTGTACACAAAGCACCAACTAAAATGATATATTTCGCGATAGACGATCACATCTTCGGACGGTAGGAAAAATTAAAAGGATATAATGGGAGCTAAAATTTGTAAATTAACGCGATGAGAATACTGTTCTGTTCGTTGAATGAAGCGTGAATGAAGGACAGAAACAGTGCTACAACAACAAGGAACAATATGCCACAATTTTAGTTTGTGTAGTGTGTAATGTATTAGAGAATTAGCTGCATACCAACAGTTAAGGAAATACTGTAGGTAAAATTTCTTACGTGTGAAAAATTAAATGGGTAAAGCGTAACCCATCATAATCTTACACAGCTTACATTTGCTACGATTATGTACCACGTTTTGTAAGCTGTGCAGATTCTGATACTTTTACGATCTTCCCTATTTAATTTTGCCTAATTGTCATCACGCTTTCGAAGTTGAGGATTCAGATTCTTTGAAAATGTGTGCATACAAAAAAAAATACGTCATGGGTTTGCATTTGTAGTAAGAAATTTCTTTTGCTTTAATACCTCTATACACGATGGTATTGTGCTAATATAAAAACTAGTTTTTTTTTTTTTTTTAATATATCTTTCGGGTGATCAGAAAATAATTTCTGTGGTCAGCATAGATCGAACCTTTCCAGATAATTTGAGGTAAATTTCTAACAAGGCTTCGGTTGTCCTAAAGTATAGAGAAACTACATTTTCACGTTGGCGTATTTTCTGAAGTGTAGATACGTTGTAGTGGATAATGTAGAATGATTTATATTAGTAATTAATGTTTTATGTTATTGGGTTTCAAACTGTGGTACGCCGAAGATTGTTAGCTTGTGTGCCGTAAAGTTTATAAAAAAAATTTAACTGAAGATATTTAATATCGTCTGATTTCGAAAGTGCGCCGAATCCACAGCCAGTTTAAATGTTCATTTGTATGAGAGTTACGTCAGTGATGAATACATAATATTTCATTGTGAGAGACTGACTGAATGAAACAAGAGCCTCCAAAGTGCTCTGCTTTTTGAGCATGATAAAATCAAAGGACTAGTTAAGAAAACTGAACTAGCAATGAAGGAAATCGTCAAGAAATGTTAATGTTTCCTTTTCGTGAAAGCTTTATTGAGGAAACTGAAGTTAAGCTCAGTCCTAATGTAGTTTCTGAGATATGTGAACATTGCAGCATTCGATAAATGAGTGAATAAAAAATTCCTTTTGATATGTTAAGGAAACGTTGCTTTCAATTTTTTTATATTGTAACGCACCCCTGGTACTCCGAACCCAGTACCATAGGAAACGTCATAAGAAAGAAAGGCAAATCCAAGTATTATGTTGCCAATACTTGGAGGACGATTACCTCGACGCTTGGATGTCAATATTTATTATTTTACATAACCACTTCGTCTAAATAACAATATGTGCAATGGTGAAGAATGCACTGTCAAAACAAACAGGAAGTTTGCGAGTTGTATAATGTTTTATGTAAATTGTGTAAACATGTGATGATAGCGCGCGAAGGCTTTGCGCGTAGAATGGTTGGAAAGACCTGACTCTTGGAATTCCACGGGCCAACATTTTCCTTCTGCTGACCCGTGAATTCTAGAACGTGTTCTGGTCACCGAAAATGGGAAGTACGAACTTACGAGGTACAACGAGTACCGATAGACAGTAGTAAGAGTGTAGAGTTTGTTCTATAAATTACATTCAGTATTTATCTCAGTGAACAGGCTGACAGCCGAAGTTAGCAGCCTGTACGACGATCAGCCATTCTAGTCGGTAAGTCAAGCGGTAAGTTTGTAACTTCTTTCCATTATGAGACTAAAACAATGTCTTGAAAACCTCTCGCATTTTTTATCCAATCTACATCCTTACTTATTTCAGTATAAACATCGACGGCTCTCCATCTTCCAGGGATAACCTTACGTGGTGGGATACTGGGTTTTTCCTTACCTTTTTGGAAATAAGCTTTTCTTTCTAAACACCTCACTCTATGAGATGAAAAGCCATTCTTTCTGAAATAGCTTATACGCTAACAGACCATAGATTATTCTTATATTGAAACCAAGGAGAAATGCAGACTCGGAATTTTTTACATTTCCTTTACAAACTTATTAGTAACACAGTAGCAGAAAGCATCGAAACATAACATGCATATTTTGTACGCTTTATATCATCATTTTCTTAATATAACAATCTACAAGAACTACCAAAAGTCCATTTCCTGTACTTAGAAATGACTCTGCAAATACTTTTGTAATATAGAAGTGTCACCAATGACCTATACTTTGTTTTTTCTTTGTTTCATTTTCTTTTCCTTCTTCTTTAGTTATAAAGTTATGTGGAAATATATAGTATGCATGTAAATGTGTCAGTTTGAGATCTTACGTTAAAAAAATCTAGGTCAATAGGACAAAGCTAGTCTATAGTAACCATTAATGCGTGTACATTTTTTTATTTGCGTTTAAAGTTTTTTATATATAACATTGGTAACATATTTAGAAATACATAGTGAGTATAAAAATATACTGAAATGCCTAATACAAGAGGCAATCCAGATCCGAAGGAGGGAAACCCCCCCCCCCCCCCACATACAAGCAAATATATAATCCACCAATTTATAAAAATGGACAACCCTTCGGGGAATTTATATCGAAATTTCAATTAATTGTAAAGCTAAATGAATGGGCTGACGAGGAGGCTAAAATTCGTCTCGGGGTAGCTTTGAATGACCTTCCGTTAGATATCTTCCTTAGCATACACGAACAAGAGGATTTTGATGAGTTATCTTGTAAGGAGCTCACAGACAAAATCTCCGATGAACTTAATGCAATAAAACACGTGGTTCAAATTGAAGGTCTTCTTAATGCAAGGATACAAGCGCAGGATGACCCTTTGCAATTTGTAATTCAAAAAGACAAGTTAATTCAAGAACTCTGTCCCAATATGGTCATGGGTAAATGAATATACCATATCATAGTGGGCACGAATTTTTTAGTTCAGGTATCTTTACATAAATTTCAAACTGTTGATGAGCTGAAAATTAAATTGCACGCACTGATGAATAGGGACTTTTTAATGCAGAAGCATCAGCTTTTAGAATTGCAGCACTCTCAAAATTAGATAGCCAAAACGTAATTTCAACAACCTGGCGGCGGTAAGCAAATGTGGCAAAATTTTCCGCATCCCTCAGCAAAACATGCATCCTATTGAGGCATATTCATACAACCAGCAGTATTCATTAATCCAGCTTTAATGAATCAAGCACCATTTGCGTATAACATGGCAAGCGTTTCGCAAATGCCGACACAATTAGTGGATACGAGTTCTAACACAGCAATTGCCTATCCACCAGATACATAAACAAAACACAGATGGCAGGCATATCAGCGCCTGGCAATTGTACAAGGAAGCAACCACTGTATCCAAACGAAACACGACCAACACGGACATTGGCACTCTACCTGATAAATTAATTAACTTTGCATGTTCAAGAACTTCGCTTAGAACTATTGGCTAACAAAACCAATTAGGTTTATTCGAAAAACCGCAGAGGCAGGGGTGCATCTCGTTCCCGGGCCCTATACCAGAATAACCCCAGGCAAAACTACTACAATTATCAGGACCGCGGTAACAGCCAACGCAATTCGTATCCAGGATATTATTACAGGCAGTCACGGAACCAGACCCGGGGAACTCCACGAACCCGCCCCCGTCGAGATCGAGGCAATAATAGGGGTAGGAACAGAAGTAATACATCACGAAATTCGCAAACATACGTAGCTAACCACGAAACCAGTGGTGAAGATAATTTAAACTAAATGTGGGGGTGTGCGGGAAAACAAAAGCTCCCCACCCTACAAGCAAACAAAAGCCTTTGGCAATGCAAAAGTCAGTAAAGTGCCAACTGTTCACCACAGAGCTGTCTAATAAACAACAAATTGCAACAGTAAATGCGAAAATCAGTGGTAAAACACAAGAGTTAATCTTGGACACGGGAAGCTCGGGAACGCACATGTACCGAATAACTCCAAAATTGTCAAGGTTAAAACACGAGTTAAGGGTATTGCAAACAAATTTTTGCATTTAGAGAAAGGCGTATTTCTGGATCTCAGTATAGTAGGAGTTACATTTCAACACACGTTTTTTATAGTCCCACATGAGTTTACTAAGCCGATGTTGGGAACGGACGCATTAAGAATTTATAATTCCAGAATATGTTTTGCTAGTAATACATTCAGTTTGTATCGGAAAAGTTAACCAGTCTAATTTTCACATAACAGATTCAACAAAGTAAGCAAGTTAATTAGTGCATACCTAAGTAACGTTAACAAAGATGTTAGAAAGTTGGTGGACAGGCCAAACATTATTCTGAACAGTGATGGTAGACAAAAACGACAGACTTAAATTATATCTAGGCATCAAGCTATATTCTTCTTCTAAAAGTAAATTTAAAAAAAAAGGAAACAAGGTTTTACATGAAAACTCAAGTTTAGAATTTTCTTAATGTGTATAAGAAGTGAAATATCGGTGAAAAATGTACAAATAGATGTCTTCCGTTGTGGGTTAAGATGAACATATTGTTTAGGCCGATATTAAGCAGTTTAAACTAGGAGATATTTAAAATATCAGATTATTGAATTTAGTAATGATGTTAACTGCAGTGATTCGTATGGAATCTGAATTTTGGTGTTATGGTATCTGCAAACAGAGAATAATAAGCATGAGCTTTCTGGTCAGTATAATCACTTGTAAGATAATTTCTACTCTTGCACAGAATAAAATAAGTTGAACTGCTCGAAACTTTACGTTTGAAGTGTGTTCATGAATATCTGGTTCGGGAAATCTAAGGGACTCGTATTGGATATTCCCCCGTCACCGAAATCAAGTAACCTCAAGAATCGTAATCGGCCATCTCTTATGTTGTTTTATCTATGGGAGTAAGGTTACTTGAAGTTATTTTATGTATAAATCCAAAATAGATAAACGAGTACCAATTATTACAAAAGATAGCCTTTATTACCCAAACCAGTCTCGTCCACCTGATTAGTTCTGAAATAGTCCAACATTACAGTATTATCAATTCGGGTGGAGACAGAAGTAAACTTACGTAAAAAAATTCGATGATATGTTTTCATACATTCATGTTTTGTGTTGTTCTGTAAATATTTTTCTTTTAAAAACCTGCTATTTTGCTAATATAATTTAAAACTTATTACAATTTTGCTTTTATATCCGATAATATTTTATATATATATATATATATATATATATATATATTCGATAATATGCAAAATTTCAAGCATTTATTATATATCGGTACAGCAGTAAGCTGGAATCAAAACAAAGTAATTGGAACACATTTAATTGCTTTTATTTCAGTGTAAAGTTAATTTCTCTCTCTTAGGTGGTACGTCTGACCTCATTGCACTAATTTACGGGTACGCAGTGAGAAAAGTCTGAAAAGGGTTTTCTTGTGTGATGTATTTTAATCATATTTGCAGACCCTTGGAATCATTTCCTCATTTTATAAATATTGTAATGAATTCGATACCCTTACGGTATATAAAGTCTGTTGGTGTATTAATCTAAGAATCAACAGCAAATTATCACGAATGCATGTACAGAGGGAAATTGTATGGTTGGAAACTGCAAGGATTAATTAATATGATAAAAAGAATAACAAATAAAAATAAATCAATAATCATAAAGAAGACAGAATGCTAAAACTGAAATTAAAATCGAAAAATACGTTTGATTAATCATTCATTCCTAACGTCTTGTTCCGGACAAAGATATTTTTTAATCTTATATAACAGAAGCGTTATGATTATTGTCTAATGTTCTGTACATACGTTGGGAAAGAAGAGAGATGTAGAAATTTTTTGCTGTGGAATTTTCTTCTTTATACTTTTCTAATAAAAGATGTGAATTTAAAATTTTCCTTTCGCTCTTAAAGGAATTCCATATCTTACACCTGCTGAAGAGCAAAAACTCAGGGAAATTCTTGAAGAGAAACAGAAAATGAGGGAGAATGAATCTTTTAATACATCTGCAGATTCACCAAGAATTCCCATCCCGGCGCAATACAGGTCTGCTATTGAGGATGTGTGGTAAGTAGTTGCAAGCATACAATATTGAAATTATGTGAATTAAGGTGTAATCAGCTTTTCAGAATTTTCGACATGTAGTATCACACACTGCAGCAGTTCGTCGTATGGTCATGCGAAGATATACTGTGTTGTTCTCACGCATCTATATTTTAAACGTTTAGTGTAAACGGCTATTTCTCAACTCAAGATCCAGCTAGCTAAGAGCAAACAATTTTATCGTTTAGGGTACTGGTACTCAATGTTATTTTAAAAAGAATCTTACAGTCTTTTGAATTGTTGAGATTTATAGATTTACCGGTAACTTAAGATAGACAGAAACGCATGTGGCGGCCATCATGATATTTTTTAATCTTTTTAATTCTCATGATATCGTAGCGCGAGCCTTTACGAACAATAAGGGACCTTATATCAACAATTTGTCCGTCCGTCTGTCCGTGTCAAAAATATATCTTGAGCTTATATAGAACCATTATTTTACAGTGGGTTCTGTAACAGAGCCGTTCTTAGGGCAGGGCGTGCGGGGCTCATGCCCCGGGTCCCGCTCTTTGGGGAGTCCGCTAGAAAATAATGTTGTAACACTTTCGCCCGAGGTCTCACATATCCTAGGGGCGCTACTGTTGTATAACAATATAGGAAGTCAATGCTTAGAAGAAAGTAATAGAACATAACTAGTATTAATTAAGGGAAAGCTATGGGAAAGATCTGCGGATTCACTACATATGGAATGCGCAGTTGACACTAGCTGCGTTACTATTCTATCAAGGTACCCTCGGAGCCGTAGCAATTGTTAGTAGAATCGCAGTGCTCATGTCTTTTAAGAGTGTCGTGCTTTGGAAATATGATGTAAGTAAAACGTTCACGGAGTCGGAGGATTTTTAATTGGATAATTAGCTGACCCTTCCTCCCCCTAAGAAAATAAATAGCCTCGTTTTCGTTGTGTCCGCCTTCGGTGTAGGCTAGCGCCTAAACGAAAAAGGAAATAGACGGAAACAGACTTGAGAGTTTGGTTCAGAAACGTCCGCTTATCTGGTGCCGCTACAACTGACAGGCTCTTTCTTTTCATTTGGTTTGCTTATTTAATTTCAAGAATTAACGTTAGTGCCTTAGTGATGATAGAAACAGAGGAACTAGCGTTAGCTTTGTATTCATCTCTCCTCCCATCGTTTTCCTGCCTCATCCAGCGCTGCCTAAAATCATAAATAAAAGTGCAATTCAATTTTGAATCCAGTGTCTTTGATAGATCAGGCTGTTTTCAACGTAGTCACACCACAGTCTTTTCGCACGATTTTTTTCTATATTCACTTCTGCGAAATTGGCAACTTTTTGTACAAATTGTTGCAAACACATACTATTTTATTCTATGCACTTCAATACCTCATCTCATCGAGCCCGTTTTATGTTTATGCTATTAAACTTCTACGTGCTTTTAAAATTTTCGGTGTGGAATTGTTGAATTGAATTCATTTGTGGTCTTTACGCATCTTAGACTCAGGCTGTTTTGAAGTTTCGTTGTTTCGGGTCTTCCGTTGATAATTATGGTTTTTAAACTTGTTTCAACTATACTATACTGTATTGATATTACTGTTGTGTGAAATCTGTGGAATTTTCAATGTTTCCGTGTAGGTACGCACTGTTCCAAACCTTCAGGCGTGAGGAACCTGATTAACTTGCCATATGGAAAGGGCGTTTGTTGAAATGCCTACATAATTTTGTCACACCTTCTGGCTTTTAGTATGAAAGGCGTGAGAGACAAAAGGTTAAGGATTGGGTTAGTAGGTCTCTTGCAGGGTTAGTTAATTTCACTAACACAAGGAAGTCATTCAGAGTTAGCTCCGAAAACAGTACTTAGCTGTCATATATGTAAGGATCTGCAATTAAATCCTGATAAAAATATATATATATATTTCTAATGGCTTTTAAGTTGTTGAGGTGGGGGTGTATTTAGTTAATGGTCAACAAAACAACGGCCGTAATATTTTCATTCAGCCGTACCTACTTATGACCGGAATATTAATGAAGAACAATCAGGTGTTAGTCTAGATTCAGTAGAGAGACAGTTTCATATACCGTAATTGTGAATGAAATGACAGTTAAGGTGATGAATCAGTGTTTCATGAATCTTGTTATATATACAGGATGTCCCTGAAATAATGGTACAAACTTCGAGCGGTAATTATTTACATGAAAAAACAAGACAAAGTTCCTTTGAAGAAATTCAAAATTAAGAATGGTTTCGGAGATACAGGCGCTCAAAGTCGGGCGGCATCGTCACAAATGACGTCATAGCTCGACACACAATAATGTAAGCGGTGTCGGCTTAGCAAATACCACAATAAAGTAGTACCCGATATATCTATTTAAGCAATGTTTTTGATTGAGGAAGTACCGCATAGACATGTTTCGCAACCTAGGAATTTCTTTGTCAAGGAATTAGATGATTTAATAGGGCAAGCACAGAAATCCCCTCTAAGCTGTATTCGTCAATCATAAGCGTAACTTAAATAAATGTATTGGTTACTACATCGAGTGTGATTTGCTAAGCCGACATCGATTAAACCATTACTTGTCGAGATATGACGTCATTTGTGACTGCCGTCACAAGTTGGAGCGCCTGTAGTTCCGAAACTAATCAGATTTCGAGATTTCTTCAAAGGAATTTTTTCTTGGTTGGATGTAAATAATCACTACCCGAAGTTTGCTCTGTTATTTCAGGGACACCCTGTATTGGATGTTACTGAGAAAAAGTAGGCAGAAAGTCAGAATGAATGGCCGGGTCTCGGATAAAATCCTAGGTTCTCCCTGGTACGAGGCGAGCACCGTTCCTCGCTAAAACTTGTCAACTTCATAAGATTAAACTTCTATTGTTTTGATTTTTTGTTGCAACTAGCCGCGTTCATTTGTTATTATGATTACATTGAAATAAAGGAATCTTATTTAGTTAGATTGCCTGAAATAAATTTACTCGCACATCATCATGGTGATGTGGGATATGTTAATTCAATTTCATACTAAAAATTTCTGGCTCGAATTTGATAGACATGCAGTTATTTGTTACTGTTAAAAATCTATTTCCAGTGTTAAATATTAGACACCTTCCTAGACCGAAATTCTATCATCAGCACAATAATCATCACATTGTGCAGTGGTTTCTGCGTGATCCCTTAACAAAGGCTGTGTCCGAAAGCTACGTAGTGCGTAATCCAAGTATACATTTCCCAGGAAGTGATTCACAAGCGTGGTTCTAAGCTAGAAGCTTGCAAGTGCACAATTACGTTGTACCTAGTGGTCTGTACTCACTAGAATGACATTTGGAAACTAATTGCAACAGGAAGATAAGTAATGCAAGTTCATGCAAGAGTTGGAATTCACAGAATTTACAATACCGTGAACGAATTGTGTTGGTAGCGGCTGCTCACTAGCGGAAGATCTTACTCTGTTGTTTATCAAAGGTTTTAAGTTTTTTTTATATCTGTGTAGAATAGTGTACTTTTCATGAAAGTGTAACAGCTGGAAGGTAGACTAATCTCGAGTGTAATTTAAGCTTTAGTTGGTGAACGTAATTTTAGATTGTTCTACAATGCGAAGATACGTTATGCTAGATAAATATTATATTATCAAGTAAAATAAATTAGTACAAGAAGAAATCTACAATCTGAGTGAGGGCATAATGCTAAATGTAGCCTATACATGTGCATTGATTTACGCTAAAGTTGACATACATGTTCATTAGGTACTGGGATAGGTCATTCAGGCACTGTAGTTTATCAGGGTTGCTAAACGATTTAAAAAATCTAGATTTCACATTTGATATGTACATTAGATACTGGGACAATTTATGTGGGTACTTTCGGCACCGCGGTTGTCAGTGTTGCCAACCATTTTCAGAAAATTAAATATTTAATTGCTTCCATATCATTGAACGTATTAGGACCAAACTTTGTATTTACGTACTGTGATGCGTCATAAAGGTACTTCAGGTCCCACAGTGACAGTGTTGCCAATCTTAAAAATTAAATATTAACTACTTCCATTCAGTTCTACGTATCCGCGTCAAGCTTTGAGTATACACATTCGACACAATCGAAACATGCTGTGGTTGTTGTTCCGTATACCCAAGCACTCAGTTGTTAGCGTTGCCACCCTATTTTAAAATTCAGGTTTTCAAATGGCCCCATACTGTTACGTGCCGATAGTTATTCCTATACTTTGAAAAAATCGCTGGGGGAGACGCTGGACGTGGCTACGTTATGATATGCTTTGAAACAATACTTCTCAGAGCCCTATTGCAACAGACTCATTAGAAGAAACCTATATGTAGTAGTTACTTATTTACAAGAGTATTCATTATGCATTTATACAACTCTCTTGAAATATGCATACAACATAAAATATTTTTTGTTACACTGTCTCTATCTATATATAATTTCATGGTATGAGGCGAGGCTTGAAGCCCGAAGCATGAGGAAGGAATGCCACCGAGTTTTCATAATGAAATACAATGTACTAGTAAACGCAAACCTATATCTCTGCCCTTGAATAGATGCAGGTTATTTCCTGGGATTTTAAGCTAAATATAATTCCCAAAGTTGAAATGGAGGCAACTTCCGATTTTTTATTTTTTTGTACATCAAGCCTCTGTAGGTACAGATACAATTAATATTAAAGAGTCAAGTATGCTTCAAAAGTCAATTTAGCGAAGTACACACTTCGATGCACGCACTGAAAAGTACATACTTCGAGTATGCAATCTTGAAGTGCATACTTGCGCTTTAGGACATGCCTAAAGAACCTTAGTTTCATTTATGTACTATTTTTATTTTATATTCTGTTTCTACTCTTATTGTTACTTGCATGTTAGTGTTTATTTCTGCAAGTCCACAGTCGTTGGTTGTTACTGTTTTCTCAGTATGTGTCAAAACTCGAAATACTTGTAAATACGACAAAGAGCGAAATTCTGGAATGGAAGCTCGGAAATGTGTAGTTTAAAAATGTGAAATACTCAGAACTGAGGAAGATCTTACACTCAGCGCGACAGCTACTAAGGGAAAGCTTCACAAAAAAATAATCAGAACCACGGTCATTTTTAATAATCCCTAATACGGGCCCCTCCATGCAAGTTCGAACTGTGATAGGTACTTTGAGCCCGACGGGTATTTAAACTTTTCACGCACCCTCTCCGGTACTTTTTAAAGGCATTTTTAAAATTTCATATTTCCATAGATTTAACCAATTTCTTCGAAATTAACAGGGTGTGCAGTAAAGATACCAATTGTTGAAAATTAGAAAAACGAACCGTTTATCTTGTTTGAGTTTCATGTGATGCTCCTGGAAAATTTGGTGCTTTTTGTCAGTTTGTACAAACTACAAGCTACATTTGCTCAGAAACAAATACACTCACAAAATTTATTATATGATACAATCTTGGTTGATATGTAATATTGAGTGTACACTTCACAGAAAATCTGTTTTCAGATCTAGAAGTTACAGTACTTCTCTTTAGTGGGGTACATTTCGAAGCACTTTCACACGCAAAGTTCAACGTCACACATATCGGACAATAAACGCTAGTAAAACCTTTACTTCCTTTCCCCGTGCGGGTGCTACACACTTTGCATCTCCTTTGTCCAACTCTATTAGCTTTTGCGGAAGTTGGGGAAACTGTATGGGTGAAGACTGAGATGGTCCCTGTACTTCAACGCCTGCTGAGTGTAGCAGTCCTTCCGCCACATTCGTATAAGAAGTTTGAAGTGCGATATGTTTTCCTGTTTTCTTCCTGTGCAGTATGCGAGCATTGACAAGTGATAAGTCAATCAGCCGAAAAAACAGCTTCTTCCACCATTTGACAGACCTTCTTTTGAAGCTTACCTCTCACCTTTTCTGGAGCAACCTCACGTTCACTAGAAACAGAGTCACTATCTTGTTCATTCCCGGATACGCCACTGAGCACAGAATAATCAGTGTCCTCACTATATAAATCATAACCGTCGGAGTCATTCATCCGTTCTGCAATTTCATTATCGCTCAAAATTTTGCCTCTAATAGATCCCCTGCCTTTCGTAGAAGGAATATCCATAATTCCTTTTCTTTTTCAATAATAATAATAAAAAAGCACGAGAAATACTCACGAAAATATAAATGCACGTTCGCCCGTCTCACTGTAGTGAACGCATATGATGTGAGTGCGTGTGTGTTTTTGACACCTACGAACCGAAGGGGAGTGTTGAAAACATAATCAGTGAAACATGATTTGCGATAGATAATAAGACGCAAAAACAGCCCTCGTCACGTAGACATTGCATATGGTTTTCTTTCGTTGAAAGAAAACAAAGGACCCTTGTTTCTATTGTTATATTCTGAAGGCGAATTGATCGCAGAACAATATATACAACGACCGGACTAAACGTGTGTGTAAAGCCCGTTGTGCCTATACAACATTCGGATTCAGAGTGATTTAATGATAAATTCTCCTTTTACGTGAGAGGACGCTGCTGTATGGGTGGCCATATTTATCGTCTAAAAAGGTAGTAATGTTAGTAGGTCTCGTTGTGTATGTGCGTATTAAAATTGTATACGGAAATTTTTTCTTTTATTTCACGAAAAGTTTAAATAACGTCAACCGAATTCTGATGAATAAGGAATCTGAAAAGAGATTAAATGATCTCCATTCTTTTATGTTCAACAACAAAAAATATTAAGAACTTTGGGAAGTAGTGAATACTAGCTTGATATTACACGTGGAATCGCAACTGTTGAAGTATGATTTCCTTAAGTGAATTCTTGTTGAAAATCAGCATGACGAGAAAACCGACATAGCCCAGAGGAAAGTTTATAATGCTATGTTGGAAGCTGTTGGTAGGAAAAAGAATACCAATCGCCTATAAGATGCTTGTTTCTGCAAGATTACCAAAGCGTTGTGAGCATTTCCTTGAAGCAAGACGAAGGAAACGCAAAGAGAAACCAAGGTCGAAAAATAGGAATCTTCAGACAGAAATAAAGAACTGCAAGAAGAAGTTGAACAAATGTAAATTATGTAGCGAGGACCAAATTTTAAACTTACCTTCAACCCGGTTCTTCTTCCTCGCTGCCATCATATCGCACAATAATATGGCGATAGTAAACACTACTAGTTTCGCCAACTTATATATTGGCTTCATCAGGTAAGAAAACAAAGGAAGGGTAAAAAAAAAAAAAGTGCAGGTATAAGCTGTCGAATAAGTTGGCCTTTGTCCGCGCTTAATGCTGGTGGAATAAAACATGGCGGTTCTGAGCGGAAACAAGGTAAGTTCAATGTTGCCACAGTATATTGCGAAATGGAATATTGTTACCAGGTACTGAAACAAAAGGACTAGGTGAAAAAACTGTGTGTTTGGGGGGTATGTGCTAAATGATTAATAAAATGTGACATGTGGATAAAAAAAAAGTTGAAATAAAATAAATGTTTAAAAATGATTTTGTTGTATTTCATTTTATTTATTACGTCAAACCACGATCTGTTTAACAGCCCTTGATCTAAATTTGATGCTGGTTGTTTTTTGTGAATAAGAATGCTTTCATTTACCATTTGCTCTTTTTGAAGAACTGTTTTATACAGTAACTTGGCACCGGCTATTTCATGTGTGGTCTTTTTCAAATGTTGTGAGGAACCAGATGTGGGAAATTCATTATTTTTGGCATTCCTTGACCCTGGTAAAGTTTCGCTTAGTCATCCCCACATACTTGTCCTTGCACTGGCAAGTGATCTGGTAAATTCCAGAACCTATATTGTTTTAAACATAGTAACTTTTGAATTCAGTAAAATTTTAGTTTAATGTTTTTACGGGGTTCAACTTTTTATAAAAATTCTTGTCAGTTTGTCGGTAGCGGGTTGGAACGAGGGTAAGCCTATGTGGATGTTTTATTTTCTTTCGTTTCTTGTTTCGTTTGTCTGCTTTTATAATGTTTCGATTGTGCGCGCTGGTACCATTTCAACAATTTTGTTGTCCTATTCTGATTAGGTAGTCAACTTCTGTATTTAAGTCCTTTTTTTGTAGTGCAAAGGTTGAGAGTGCGCGTATAGTTGAGTTTCATTTGTGCAGGGTGACCTGATTTAGCATATATAAGTTGGCGAAACTAGTAGTGTTTACGATTGTGCGATTGGATGGCAGCGAGGAAGAAGAACCAAGTTGAAGGTAAGTTTAAAAGAAGTAAAAGTCTAAATATTGCAGCAAAAATTAAAATGTTGGGAAAAGTTTGAGGAAAAACCTTCAGAACTGAACGTTTTGGTTGCAAATATTGTAATTTTGTCATTAAGTGTTTTATATTATTAACGAATAGGCTCTATTGTTCTATGAAATTTCATTACTGTCAACTTTTTCTATGAAATTGCGTATTAATATTTGCTGTTAATATTAAAGAGTGAAAAGTATGTGATTGGACCAGGGATCAATGCCGGGACCTTTGGGTTACCGTCC
Source organism: Lepisma saccharinum (assembly GCA_022664845.1). Taxonomy (NCBI): domain Eukaryota; kingdom Metazoa; phylum Arthropoda; class Insecta; order Zygentoma; family Lepismatidae; genus Lepisma; species Lepisma saccharinum. The sequence goes on along the minus strand of JAGDQP010003812.1, from coordinate 65,962 downwards.
CAATGCGCTGACCACTGCGCCACCCAGTCGACCCGCTTTCCAACCACACACCTTCCACTCTTGGTGTCGATGTTCTTTCTCGAAACCACCAGGAATTCAACTTTGGAAATTATTTCTTCCGTGGGAAATGTTCACCATTGTGAGAGACAGGAAGGTCCAAGCACAACTAGGAGTTGTGGTACTCTCCAGGTGGTTTCGAGAGAGAACATCGACACCAAGAGTGGAAGTTGTGTGGTTGGGAAGTGGGTCGACTGGGTAGCGCAGTAGACAGCGCATTGGGACGGTAACCCAAAAGTCCCGGGTTCGATCCCCCCTCTCCAGTCACATACTTTCAACTCTTTAATATTAATTGTATCTGTACCTACAGAAGCTTCTTGTACAGAAAAAAATCGGAAGTTGCCTCCATTTCAACTTTGGAGAATATTTTCTGTATTTATTTCCGTAAAATGCTTTTTAAGTACTTTTTATTGTTGATGATTATTGGCAGATATTTAGCGAGTCAGGATTTTTCTTTTTTTTTTTTAAATATTCGCCAGGAAAAGTAAGGAAAATCGACTTAAAATTTTTGTGGGTACCCTGAAATGTAAAAGCGGAGGAGAAATTGGAAAGCACAGAACATTCAATAATTGTATCTCGCTAACAAGCTGTGTGTTTCGTCGTTCTACGTGATTGCCACTAAGACGCATTTCTTTGGCCTTTATTTATATCTTAAGGTCACAGACAATCATCTCATTAATTTTTTCCTTTCTATGAAAAAGGTTTAATTAATTCAGGTTTCTGCCATGACTTTGATTAGTTATGAGTTGTGACTAAGAAAAACCAGAGGAAACCTCAGTTGGGTTGATTGGAACGAAAAGGTTTGATCTTTAGTTCTTATGTCCCCTCTCCAATGTTAGTCCATAGGCAATTCTATTTACGAAACTATCGGCGGATATTTTAACTTCTAACGTGTCTATCAAAAATCCACCCGTAATTGTAGTCTCCGGGCTACCAACGTCCGACTTAGCGCTATCCGTACGATCCATAGTTACGAACTAAGGTAAAACATATTTTATTAAAAATTCGAATTATAGGTTTGTAATTGCAAACAAACGCAACTTTACTTCTTCTTTTGCACGGCTACTTTAGTTCGTCGGTTCATGAGCTCAAAAAAGTTCGTTCATTTCAGTCGAACTATGGGTTACTCTTAATTGTGTCTCGTGTTTGTTAATGTGTTACGCTTTATTATTACTTTTTCTAATGTATTATTATTTTAAGTATGTTATCTGGAAATGTGTCCTTAATTTTTTGTTTATGTAGAAAGTACACGAAATATTAAAACAAACTGACATTAGATACGAAGCTTCCTACTTACATACAAATTTCTACTTATGAGACGTTAAAACGGAATTAATTCGTAATCCGAGGACTGCTTACACTTCTATTATACACAAATAACCAATTTCTATTTGTTTAAAAGAATTACATTTACAGATAACTTTATGTCTAGTATTTTTATTATTGATACATCCATTTTTTGTTTCTTCTTAATATTTTCAGCTCCAGAGTAGACATATTTTTACAAAGTAAGGAAGAAGAATCTTTAGAACTGGATAGGCATAATGCCTTTATGCGGAAATTGATTTATCAAACAATTTATCAGAAGTACAAAAATCTTTACGTAGAAAGTAAAACGCTGGAAAATAAGAATAAAGTACTTGTTATTACGAGGGCGGATGACAAGGCCAAGAAACGAAGAGAAGAAGAAAGAAGGAAGGTTGAACAAGAGGAATTAGATGCTGCTGTAGGATTCTCGTCTGTAATTAGGAAAATTACTGAATCGGTGAGTTTTGTGTGTGTTTATATGTTAGTGAAAATATAGAACCGAATGGATGGGAATCTTGTTTCATAAGTATTTCAATCTTATTACTTTTGTGAAATAAGTTTCTATATTTGTTAAACGTTTCTATGGTCTACGTGGTTACGGTGGCGGACTTCGTATCGGTACTGAGGAAGCACACGCGCTTGTATTCTACGGCAAGCCATACTGATTGAGGTTTTCCAGGGTTTCCCTCAGTTTCACCAGGTGAGTGCCAGGATAGTACCTAGTTAACCAACCCACATTGTCTTCCGGCGGACGTTGCTGAAGACGTTCAGTTCCATACAGGGTGTTGCAAAACAACATCGACAAACCTACCTCACAAGATTCCTGACATGAGAGTAAGACAAAAAGTATAGACCATTGAGGATGCACAAATGCATAGTTTCGGCGCTATAGGCTGTCGAAAGTGTGGGAAAGTGAACTCTAAAGCCTGGTATTTCCAAAATCACTAACAGTAGATCTGAGGCGGCATGGTACCCTCAAAGACTTCACACGTGTTCTACCCAAAAATGCATATTCTAAAACTGTGCAACAGCTGCGCAAGTGATTCCCCCAATGGAAATATGTATTCCCAGACGTTCTCGGGAATATATGTGGGTCGAAATAAGCACGAATAAGACGACTTTCCATATGAGTATAGATGATAAACGTTATCACTGACAGCTAACCGGGCAATGGGAATCTTTTTTACTGTTAAAATAGAACAGAAAACGTTCGTTGAAATTATGTAATGTACTCCTGGTTGCTATACAACCACGCATTGTTTTTTAAATCGTCCCGCAAAGGAAATATGTTTGAAATATCGACTTCACATACAAATTATTGTTACTTGCTGGTAAGTAGTCCCATTCGTGGTTACTTTGATCCATCTTTATTTCAGTTTCTGGGAAATCCCTTGCGCCACAATTGTATAATTTTGGGATATGCATTTCTGGATAGATCAGGTTTGAAATTTTTGAGGGTACGCCTCAGCTCTACTGTTAATCGTATTGGAAATATTAAACTTTAAAGTTCATTTTCCATGCTTTCGGCAGCCTATAGCACCAAAACTATGTATTTGAGCACTCTCGATGGTCCATATTTTGTCATATTTTCATGTCAGGAAACTCGTGAAGTAGGTTTGTCGGTGTTTAAACACCCTGTATTTAGAAGTCTCACAAATTTAGTCCTGTTCACGCCGGTCATGCTGAAAGTTTGTTTCCTGGTAAAGTTGTAACTGCAGATAGATTGTCATGGTACAGACTAGCTATAGTAATAATAATAATAGTAATGAACAATTGAATGCAACATACTTTTATTAGTTATTTAGCTGCGCTTTAAATCGTTACGCAACTTTGTGTTATTAAATATTTGGAATTTACTTCTCTAATGTGACTTTTCGGAAGATAAGAACTTTTACTACACGTATCGAGAATCGTTCTGTACGATTTGCAGGAAAAAAAATTTCCAATCCCGCAGGTAGTGGAATGCTTCGAATTGAATTTGAATTTAATTTTTAAGGCCTTTAGGCAACTTCAGCTCAGGCCGGATGGATGAGGATGGGAGAATTGGTGGAATGAAGAAAGTGGGGGGAAACTGAAGAACCCTGAGAGAACCTATGCACACGGTGTTTGTCCACCACAAAGCTCACATGGCATGAGCAGGGATCGAACGGACGACCCCAAGCACCAGAATGGCGTAGAGATTTGGCGACCCCATCGTCCAGCCGACTTATGCTGGTTGCAGTCAGCCAAGAACAGCGTAGAGATTTGGCGACCCAGTCGTCCAGTCTGCTTTTGCTGGCTGCAATCAGCCCTATCCGTTAAACATCAACGCTGCTCGAAAGGAGGACCAGCAGAGAGGATTTCATTTCAGTCACTTCATTTTTCATCCACGGATGATTCATTATTTCATCTCCTCATCTGTTGCGACTAATGCTTCCTGCGATGAAAAGAGGCTGTTTTAGGATGTATTTGCATTGACGATGGCCCCTGGGGTCATTGGAAAGTGGGCGGAACCATCGGATAGCGCCTAGTCCTTAGCGGCAGATTTTTCGATCGTCTAGCTCGTTGAGGCTGGGAAGTGCGCCATTGGGAAACTACCCGGACCTTTGGTCTCGCCAACACTTAGGGGGAGTGGGTGTCCCAAATATCCATCAGTCGGGAGTGTAAGTGATTTCGACACCAAGCCATTTATGACTTCGCCTTGATTTGCAGCTTGCTGACAAGGGTAGGACTCGGCAGCCTCGTTGTCTCCACAACATCCTAACAAGTCGCCTTAGCGGACAGACAAGCTGAAGAATAAGAATAAGAGACAGAATGAAGAGAAAGTCACTGAGGATAAAATAAGAAGGCGCATACAGTTGGTTAATCAACCAATGACAACGTAGAGAATAAAGCAGTAGAGGAACAGACAAGTATCGTACCGAATATCACACGATATCTTGTAATTAAAGTAAGGGACGAAAGGGAAAGTTCAGGTGGTTTAAAGGTGTTATCCCCTTTTCTTATACAAAAAACAACTCAATTACGTTGTAGGTGAGGTAAACTCTATTAAAAAAAATTCGCAATGGAACTTTATTAGTGGAGACATCTACCGGTAAACAAACAGATAATCTCTTGAAGATGACATCAATCGGACCTCTTGAAGTTAAAGTTGTGCTACACCGCCAATTGAATTTTACCCAGGGCGTAATATCTTGTTGGGATTTTAAAGACGTTCCTGAAGAGTAGATTAAAAGAAAACTCGCCAGTCAAGGTGAAATCAATGTTAGACGCATCAACAGCCGACCGAGCGGTCTGCGGCGGTAGGCCATCGGCTCGAATGTCCCGGCAGGGGCATGGGTGTGGATTTTAACAGCTAAAGGCGAATCGTGACGGCGTGACGGGCCGAAGTCCAAAGTTACTAGACTGGCCCATATAAAAATAGTTTCCCAAAGACGCATCAACAGCAGAAAGACTGGCCAACTCCAACCCACAGGTTTTCTAATTTTGAAATTTGCCATGCCACAGCTTCCTAAGGATGTGAAGGCAGCTTTCTATCGCTTGCCTGTCTGTCCTTATATACCAAGTCCTCTTTGCTGTTTCAAATGTCAACGCTATGGACACACCAGCACGTCATGTAACGTGACCTCTGCTGTATGTGCAATTTGGGAACCAGTAGCTATGGTGCGGATCCTTACATCTCACTGAAGCCTCAGTGTGTTAATTGCAAGGGTGAACACACGGCCTGGTCGCGTGACTGTCCCATTTTTAAAGAAGAAAAACGCATTCGAGAGCTGTTGGTCATTGAGAAAATATCTGCTGGGGATGCAAAACGTCGATTAAGAGAGTCTCAGCGTACCCTTCCATCTGGTGCGTTTTCACAAGTAGTAGCAAGAAGACCAGTTAAAACTGTCTCGGTTGGCACCCAGACAGTTAATGTGTCAACACAGAGTCTCACGTGTGGGACAACAGAGACCTGTGCAGAGTTGTAGAACTTCACGGCCTAAGTCTACCTTTAGTCCCAAGAAAGCTTCAAAACTTGCACGAGCTTCGCCTCTCGCGACAAGCATTAAGCGTCTGACACATGTTCTGGCTGCTCAGTTAGCTCAGGAAGAGCCTCTCCGTTCATCTTTGACCTCAAACATGATCGAGGACAATCTGATGGATACGGATTGGAATCACGTGGGAAAGAAACCTAAATTTAAACCTAAACTTAGAAGGTGATAGTTTTCTTGATCTTCATTCCAATGGAGTCTATCACCGTCTATTTGAGATGATTATGTCTTTTAGCTCTAAATTTTAACTTATTTTCTTTTAAATTGTGAAGGCCCATTTACAGCCTTCTAATTTTAACCTTGTTATATTAAAGAATAATCTTTAATTTTTATTCATTTTGATACTAGTCCTTTAGTCCAGAATTTTATGTTTCTGCATACCATTTACATCTTTAGTTTTTAATTTTTTTATTTCTTAACAGCTATTTTTAGACGTGACAAAGATAAGGGACTTCCCCGTATTGGGACCAAAGTGCTGTTACTGTCCATAAAATTCATTTTATCTTATCCCAAGCACCAGAGGTGATCGCTTTACCATTGATCCACCGCGGCCTCTCGTGGAATGCCTTGACTTTCGATGCTAGATATCTGGTGTAGTAAAAAGTAATCCATTATTTTGCCAATAGATGGCTTCAGTGATCTGTATCTCGCGTTGTATAAGTTAGGGTTCAACGAGATGGCGTTCAAACGATGAGATTGCGTACTACAAACACTGTTCATATAGTTGTGATGAGTTGACTCAGTGTTGTGTGAGCGCGCGTCAAAATGGACACTAGCAAAGAGAAAATACGCTATATTTTACAGTTTTTCTTCGATAAAGGCGAAAACGCAAGCCAGGCGGCTGCAAATGTGAATAGTGTTTATGGTCCTGATACTGTAACAGCCAATCACGCGCAATTTTGGTTTCGTCGATTCCGTTCCGGTAATTGTGACGTCAAAGATGTACCACGCACTGGAAGGCCACGTGTCGAAAATGTCGATAAAATCATGGACATTGTCGCGTCCGACCGTCATGTAAGCACTGTTTCGATTGCCCAAGAGCTAAACATTGCACAAAAAACCGTGTGGAACCATTTGCATAAGGCTGGATACACAAAGCAGCTTGATGTATGGGTGCCACACGAGTTAACGCAAAAAAACCTCATGGACCGAATTTCCATCTGCGAATCGCTCCTGAATCGCAACAAAAGCGACCCATTTCTGAAGCGGTTGGTGACTGATGATGAAAAGTGGATCACTTAACGACAACGTCACTCGAAAACGGTCGTGGTCGAAGCGCGGTGCGCCGGCGCAAACGGTGCCCAAGCCAGGATTGACGGCCAGGAAGGTTTTGCTGTGTGTTTGGTGGGATTGGCAGGGAATTATCTACTATGAGCTGCTCCCCTACGGCCAAACCCTTAACTCGGAACTATACTGTTAACAATTGGACCGTCTGAAGCCAGCAATTGCCCAGAAGCACCCAGCTTTGGCCAATAGGAGAGGCATTGTGTTCCACCAGGACAACGCCAGGCCATACACATCGATAGTGACTCGCCAGAAGCTCCGGGAGCTTGGTTGGGAGGTTCTTATGCATCCACCTTATAGTCCGGACCTGGCACCGAGTGGTTACCATCTGTTCCTGTCCATGGCGAACACGTTTGCTGGTGAAAAATTCGCTTCAAGAGAGGCTTGTGAAAATCGACTGTCTCAATTTTTTGCCAATAGGGACAAGGGCTTCTATGAGAGAGGCATCATGATATTACCTTCCAAATGGCAACACGTTATCGAACAAAACGGCGCATATGTGACCTAAATCGGATCATTCTAACTATGGTAATTGAAGCCTTCAATGTCATGCAAAAATAATGGATTACTTTTTACTACACCAGATATTACCTGGTTCAGTTTAGTCGAAAAGAATACTCTGCATGTACAAATGGTCGGTCGTGGCTGTGGGGCTTTAATAGTGGAACACATGCTTGCTACCGGTGAATCAAAGTTCGATTCCGAAACATGACAGCGACCAATTTTGTTTTTTCTTTTAAAAATGCGTTTCATGCAGTTAAATAATGTGACTACAATATTTAAGTTCGAGATTCGGTGACGGATTTAGAAATAAGTAGATAAATAACCGATATATGCCACTTACCGATCTTGATGTACGAAATGGTACGCTTACTATGTAGTAGCTAGAAGTCGACCAGTATATGTGAGTTCAGCGTATTGACCGCGAGAAGATGCAGGGGAGCCGTTGTACTTAAACGTCTTTTTGTGAGGTCCTTAACACCGTTCTTAATGGAGAAGAACTAATTAATATTTGGAGGGTATTGTTACAACTGCTTATCACATTTAGATTGCGCGATTTATTCACAATGGATGTCACATTAATGAATGATTAGTTTCATATTCTTGTAAATTCTTGTGGCAACCCTTCCCGTACACTTATGTTGCTGCCATTCGATTACATCTGACTACGTAACTTGGGTCGTTTGCCATCTGAAAATTATTTCTGTTTGAATTTTAGCTCAGTCACTGGTGTTACAGAATCAGAAAGTTAGAACTTAATGGGAAAAATCGGAATTTGTTTGGAATGCTTTTTCTTCCATATGATAGAAATATAGTTTCCAAATAAACGTTCATACAAGTATTGTACTTAGAATGAGAGCTTAAAGTTCTAGGTGATAGTAGTTTAATCGACAAGTAATGTCTCAATTTGTATACATCCATTTATTCACGGAGGCGATGTAATCAAAATTCTAATTATAATCAAACTAAAGTCGAATAAGGGGCAAGAATACGAGAGGAAGGAGAATAATTTTAAATATCTAGACTGTTGTCCAGTGTGTCTACAGGTCATGAAAGTAATGACATTGAGACATTGGTCATGATTGTTGAAAAAGTCGTGGAATTGAGTTTCAGGCCATAAATTCAGTCAGGTAAACCTTGTAATTTTTAGCTATTTTTAGTGGTACGTTGACTACAGTATTTTCCCAAATGTGCAGAAAATTATTCACATACATTTGAATCATGTTTGATATTATGAACTTTTAGTGCCCTAGCTAATCCCAGCAATTCTTTATCTTTTTGTAGCGTGAGAACGTCATGAATTTGGCTTCTGTGAATTCTGTAGACACCGTGTTGTTGATGCTAAGACATAATCTTCTTTCGCTTTTCGTTGCCCTTTCCTCAAGAACAACTTAGCGATCATTTCGGAGAAATTTGTTATTTTATTTCGTAGAGGTAGTTGAATTCAGTTTTTTTTTTAATTTCCCATTATATCAGTAAATAAATATGGATTATATGGATTAAAGTAATATCTGATAGGATACCATGCCAAGGTACTTCACGTTCACTGGTCAAGATGCAGTCAACAACGCTTACCTTGCGGACTATCCATTACCTCTCTTTTAGTAAAATCAATGCATGCTAACTTCCGGATTCTCCTCAGATCTATTCTCAAGGGACTAAACAGGGCTTAGGAATAAACGACAGGTATAAAATAAGAATGGAAAAAGTTTAAATGCTGTTTATTTGCCTATATTCCAGCATCTTTCGTACTACAGAAAGAAACGTCTAATTATCTGGAATAATTATTGCTAGTCATTAAAAATGGAAATGGCCGTTTCCGTCAAAATTCTTCACACATGTTTTACTGAATACAGTGTTTATCAAATAAAATGTGAATGCACAAATTTATACATTGGTATGACTAAACGTAACTTGTCCACAAATCTAAGGGAACATTGAATAATGTATTAGTCATAAGGTTACAAATTAATGAAAAGATACAGCGTTTGAGAATTACCTTATTTTTATAAAACAACAAAATTGAATTTGGACTCTGGTTTGCCCTTTAAAAAATTAGTAGACATACAGTAAACAGTTAAAACAGTCTTTACTTCGCCTTTATCTTCGCAGGCCGGTAACACTGGCTTTACTCCATTAGACGTTCCTCTCTGTGAGGAATAGGAATAATCTCCATTGGGAAAGGAAAGGAATGACGTCACTCATGTTTTGTGGTTGTGGTTGATAAGATTGACTTTTCTGTCTTATAAAATAACAAGATATCTAGGATAATTGATATGATTGACAACTATGTGATGCGTGGTTTACGTTTACAATTAATTATGGAAAGTAGATTCTTGAATTAATTATTTACAAGGATAATACTTAGTACAATACTTTTGCGGGTAAGCTATAATTCCTTTTGCATATAAGGACACGGAAATGCGTACTTTAAGAAGTGAGATATAATATTACCGACTGGGACTGTAATGTAGCTTTGTAGCGGTATAAAATGAAGTCCAGTCCATTCAAGATATTTGGAATCAAATATACATTGAAGTATACTTTCTATGAACTAGAATAAGATTTAGTTGCATATTGAATTCTGGGCAGTAGTTAAGTATTACTGTTACTGATACAATCTACGGACCTCCGCAGTACAAAATACATTTGTTACACTCTCCGTAAGAGGAAGCACACTATGGACGATGCTAGAATATTCTCTTTATAATCAATGCTATCCTTGCCTCTCCAGAATTCTGTAGCTCAGCGTTTGCCGGTAGCGTAGTATGGTACTTTTACCAACGTGCGCTGTATTTGTAGTGGGATATCCTTCCTCGATAACCTCTTTTTTTTCCGCTGGCAGCTGATGGCAGATCTGTATCTAAAAGGGCAGCTAAATATGCCAATCATGGTAGTAACGCGTTTGTTTCCCTCGAGAAACTAACATGCTATCACGTAAATTTCAGTCAGTCTGTTGTGAACAGTAGAGCCTGGTATCAAAGCTATATTCGCATGCTGTTTTCTGAATTAAGTAAAGAATTCCTATGCGAAATGGAAATTTACAATTTCATAATTTCATTCTTGCCTTTGTAGAACTAAATAGCAGTGAGAAAGAAGCTCACAATAAACTAATAATAAACAATGCGGTGTTTCAAATTGTAATGCCTGTATTAACATTTCTTGCAAGCGATTCTCCGCTGGCGGTTTACGTTCACGTGTAGTTAAATACGCCAGTTTGTAACATTACTTTTTATTGGTATTTTTCGCTAATGAAGAAGTATTAGAAACTGATATGTTTTCTTTAAGCACGGCAAGGATATCGATCTCTATGACAGTTCGATATTGTTAAATCCTCGAACACCAGGGATTTGTCGTATTTACCTGCATTTACCTTACTCAAGCAGAAATTAAATGGTGTTCTTTCCGTATAGTTGTTAAAAGAGAAATAAAAGCCTTGTTTCTTCTTTTGGATTACAATATTGATACTTCTCTTCGTTGACATATTTTGATATCGCGGGCTAACGAGACTTCTCATTACTGAAATGGTAGCGTCACTTTTTTTTTTTGAGTTTTCTGTAATTAAAGTTTATTTTTTTCTGATTATTCTTTCCTTTTAAATACTTATGGGTCATTCTCTGACAATGCTGAAAAATGGTCTCTGTGACGATTATTTTGATGACAACAGAAATCAGGTTAATTTCTAAGATTTCATGTTTTCTACCCGTATCTTCAAAATATTAAGTGGTAATTATTCTTTATATTTCATAACGAAGATAAGGGAAGGGAGAAAAGGTCCCAAATGTCACTAACTGTGTTGTCCTTAAACACTTTTTTTTTAGTTTAGTTCGTGCAATTCTGCACCAAACTAGTTCTGTGCATTATTTTTTACATACACAAAATGAACTTACAATTTCTTTATATAAGATTTAAAAAGAAAAACTTCTTTTCATCAGATAGTGAAGTAACAGTAAAAGATGATAGCCTACCGCAATGTTTTTGTCACTATTTTGGGCTAACTGGAAAAACTATAAATCCCTCAGAGAAAATTTTGCTCATGTAATGCCAACACTGTCAACTTCTTTCGCGTCTTTGTTCAGATTCTATATTGAAACTTTACGTTGTTAAGTGATTCAAGAGAAACAATTCATTTCTGGAAATCAGGTAAGGGTCACTGTCTTAATCAGAAAATAATAAAGTTTTGATTTTTTTAAAAGTTCAATCATCAGAGAGATCAGAAACAATCATAGATCGAGAAATAGCTATTGTTGCTTTCACGTTGAGACAATTTTGGAGAATCTGAGACTGTACGTTCCTGAAATATTTGAATTTACACCTTGGCCCGATTCTTAGTTTACTCTACCTAGACCAATCACTTGACCGAAGTTGTGACTACGTTAACATTCAGGAGGCTACCAAAGACTTACACTTTAAGAGTAACTGAGTCATCATTTCAGCAGGAGCTTTTCGCAACTTGAAACTTGCTTGCTTGATGGTCGCTATCCTGGCGACAAAATTTCTTTTTCAGCCTTTGAAGTGGTAAAATTGAGTGACCCATACTGCCATCTTAGAGACAGTGTAAAGTGCAATTGCATCATGTTTCATATTTCTAAAAATAACTTTTTTGTTTTTAAAAATATTAAGGTTCAATTTGCGACATTTCTGAAGAATGATCTTTATAAATGTAACAGAATAAAACGCATTATACTGGGTGTTCAATGATTTTGTGGGATACACAACACTTTTTCTTTCAGATTCGAAATATTAAGTAGTGTGCATAACTTTTGTTTTCGGGGAAGCAATCAAAATAAAATTCGTCAGAATCTTTGAACTAAGAAGTGGTTTGAAGTTTAGTGTTGTCTTGGATAAGATACTCACGTGCCCAACTGCGTCCCCTGAGGAATAATCACAATGTCAATTCATCACTATGTATGTTGAATCAAGACAGTGAAGTCCATCAAGGACATGGAAAAGTTTGAGCAAGTCATTTCGAAACACAGTTAGCTAGTGTAATTTTTGTAACTTAAATCCACCGGCATCATTTGGGATTTTGGCGGTCCTACAAGGATGCCTTTTCGTACGAGCCATTCAATAACTTGAAAGGGTAATAAAAATCACACGTACCGTGCATTTCAGGAATCCTCACTAAAATACAGACTAAAATAACTGGACGGGCCTTCGGAAATACAATACTGCCTTCAACGGTCCTAAGGTTAAAATCCCAGTAATTTTAGCCTGTATTTTAGTGAGGATTCCTGAACTGCACGGTAGGTATGATTTTTATTATGTTTTCCTCGCTGCGTCATCAGTACGAAAACTTGAAAGAGATTAGTTTAGCCTTTCATAGAAGTCTTTTGGGTGTTGCTATGGACCTCCTAGTCCTACCTCCTTAGGATGCTGTTTGGGCCCTCATCGCCGTAGGTCGACATTGCACTGGGAGAAGAAATCTGACACTTTGGAGGTTTCTTGTAGCAGGTGTTGTTCCAAGGCTATGATCCCCTTCCCGCTATTTCCCTCAGTCCAATGTCATCGACCTAATCAGGTGCAACAGTCGGTTACACATATGTGAAGACATCTTGAGTTGTCAGTGGAGAGTACCTTTCACAAGAGCAGGACACCAACGGAACTAGAAAAAAATCTCGCCAGAATTCGAGAATTCGTATATTGAAACATTTCTTAGTAACAGCGTTTTAGTTTAGCCTAGATGATTGAAAAAAGCAAAGAAAGAAAACACCATTGTTACAACCGTGATAAATGACTGTAATCGTTGTGAAACAAAGTATTTACAGTAATAATTAATTTGCATTATCCACGTTATTTTCTCGAACACCTCATATATTTCATAAAATAAATTTGATAAATGATTTAACAAATTGGTTTTAAGGTTTAGTAGATTCATGGAAAAAGAATAGTAGTATCAATAACCCAGCGAAAAGAAAATACCAGACAGTAAAAAAATTTCGAAACAAATTGATCTGTACTATTTATATGTGAGCAATGTTCCGAAAGAAATATTTGAGATGTTTTAAAGATGCTTGTACAGTATACTCTATTTTGATGGCGAAAGTAATTGTATAGGAATGGGGAAGTTTTAAAGGCTTCCTGCTAATCAAGAAAACAGGAGAAAGAAAGGGAATTCAGATTACAAGTAAAATTATATGAAAAAGTGGGAAAATTTCATAAAAATGTCCCCAAACCTGAAAAAGTAAATTAATACTTAATATAGGGGTTATACTTCTTCGAACATATTTTTCTTGATCTCAGTTTTGATACAGGAGGCATTTCTTGACTGAAATAGGTAACAGCTCTTGCATCTGAAGCCAGTGGTTTCAAATTTGCAAAAAACCTGTTTTCAAATTATGTAAAATTCTTGATTTACATGTTTCTGTTTTCACTATATTTATATGTGTGTATATTTGAATAGTTAGAAAACCAAGAAAAGCCAGGGAATTTATTTTGACCGAGATTTGAAGTAAGTCTGTATTAGCATTTTCCCAACGGTATATATACATTATTGAAATACCAAACAGAGTACATTTTTTTAAAGTGTATAATATCAAGAGCAGTTGGTAATGTGTTGGAATATTACTTTATTGGATATTTTAATATAATTTTTTGTTGGGTACGTACTAATAGAAAAAAAGTTGTAAATGTTCCTTTGTGTGAAGTACGGAGAGAATGATAGTGTGGCAAATGTTTTCAGTGTTCTTCATTCAGAACGCTTACGGTATTTCATGTATTTCTTATATGTAAATAGAAATACATATAGAGCGTGTGTTATATTTTGTGTTTTCTTTTTAGGAAAAACTAGTTATAGGACACAACATGATTTTGGATATTTGTCATATTATACAACAGTTTTGTACTCCACTGCCAGATGATTATGAAGAATTTAAAGAATTGGTTAAATGTGTATTCCCAAGGTTAGTCCACACTAAATAATCTTTCAACTAATAAAGATTGTGATAAATTTGAGAGAGCTTATATATTTGGATAATTTGGTACACTAAATTTTTCTTTTTTTTTGTTTGTTTGATTGTTTGTTACTGTTGAGACTATGATATTCACTTAAAAGTCGGGAAATTATTTTTATTAAGAAAAATGGAGACTGTCGCAAGTTAGAAAAGAAAATATTCCTAGAAACTCCACTGAGTTTTGCCTTATCACGTATATATTTTAATGTCATGTTGTTCTAGAGTATTATCATTCTGTAAGTACTATTTGTGCAACGTTTAGTGAACATTTACAGGGGGAATTACGAAGCGAGGGAAGAGGTAGGAACTAGTAGCGACGTTGGTCACTGACTGGTATAGTAGCAATACTTACAACTTCCCAACAGGTCACGACATAATGTATCACACAACACAGTACGTTAGGCATCTTCTCATGCTGTTGACTCAGAATTATTGAAAATGTACGTTATATGTTTGGAATCTTACCGATATGTTGAGTTGAAGTACAGTTTTGGAGGGGGTAAATCACTGTGGTATCCAAATTCCTTGATCTAGTAGCAAACATTGCTTACTTATGCCGGTAATACTGGGTGAGGTTTTCTCTGGCTTTCACGAGTTAGTCACCAGGATAATTCCGGAATCTTATATTAAGGTCAACTTACTCTTCCTTCTTCTATGGAGAAAGGAGTAATTATGTACAAGAATGGGCTGTCGCCTAAGACAATAAACGTGCAGTTTGGACAAAGACAATGGCATGTACAACTAGTTGAAAATGCGCTTTAATTTTATATTGTATTATTTGATTTTATAAAGAAAAATAGTGGTTAAAAAAAAACAGACACGTATGTGTGAATCTACATTTAGTACTAACTCACGTAAATTTATTACTATTTTCTTAAATATAATTTTACGAACACTAAACCATTTTATCAGTAGTTCGTTCCATGACTCGGATTTTTTATCGTGACTGATCATTTTTATCTCTGATTTTTGTAACCTTCAAAACTCAGAAATATGTATGCATTTACGTTCTGTCTGCGCATAAGTCTTTTTTGTTTTTCTTTTTTTCCTTTTGTGTATTTAATTTTTCATATAAGTATTTTATTTCATTATGCATCTCAAATTTGATGTATGTGTATTTGTATTTGTTGATTGAGTTAATTTTTATTTCAGTACTTATTTGTGTAGTGAAAGAACGCTGTAATTGGGTATCTGTTTGTTGTGTTCTCATAAATAAATGTTCTAATAAACAGAGCAGAATACGTGAGTAGACGAAAAAAAAAAAAAAAAACAGACAGCAGAGATGGGATCATATATCTTGATACTAGCCGGAAAGTAGTCTACCTGGTGTTGTAATGTTTACGTGCCCGTTCCTAGATCACGTGACCGGCTAGTGGCTAGGGAAATAACAGGGATACCAACTCGGTGACACGTTATGAACTAAGTCGATAGTATGGTTGTTGCCATAGGGTAACTTCTGTTGTCGCCAGCACTAGCAGCTCGTAAATCCCCGTGACAACACTTCATTTAGGCTTGATTTGTGTATGGAAGCTAGGTTTCTTCTAGTAAGATGGAACATTTACTATGCTACTATGCAAGAAGACGATGCTTCACGCATTTACACATAAGCCTTTTAATGATGAAATCGCCAATTCCACCAAGTATTATGTTTCATAGGCCAGGTTATATAGTATCATGTGAAGTATTCAGTACATTAGCACGCAAGATAAATCAGACCTTCAATGTTGAATTTTGATTTTATGTATGGCTTTGTGGCATCTTTGGCTCATGTCACTAAACTTCATAATAGATAAGGACATGCATTATTAGATTGTATTATGTAATGCACCCAACTTAACTTAAAGCAACATATAGATTGATGAATGAAGTGCATTTTATGAACCATCCGTAAGCCATGGTTCTGACAGATGTCTTGAATACATGATTCGAATAGGCTGGAGAGCCAAACAGATGATGATCACTAAAACAGTCTCTGAGGTAGTCGTCGTAACAGCGATATGTGCTGGTATAGACTGCGGTCTGTGGAGAGAGTCTTTAAGACGACATAGGGCATTATATACTAAAGTTTTATCATGGCTAGCGTTGGTTCCCAAGGAACTGGTCACTCACGAATTAGTCAATATACCTCGTATCTTGTGAGAGAGTTGAGCTGTTACAATTCGAATTCAAATTACATATGTAATCGCTGACATTTGATACTAAATGTTGCAAAACTATTGTAAATTTAAGAACCGTATCATGCTGACTCAAACTTGATTTCCATAACAATTTAGTAGGTTACAGCCTAATTAATATAATCAGAAGTAAACATAAATATTACAAGTTCTCAAACTCATTTCAGATTGATTTTTTTAATACTTTCATTTTTATGTCTGTTGTCAGTTCAGTCCAGGTCATAATGTAGTGTTGCTATATACAGTCCAGTTTCACTTTAACAAATGAGCACCGTACAATGTTGCCAACTGTGCTGTTATACCACACAGTCATAGTACTAGTACGCTGTATGACGTACGAGTCATAGTACGCTATATCAAACTTACGAATTTGACCTGAATCAGAAAAAAAATAAAGAACAGTTCAGATGATTATTCTGTATTCTTAAGGATTCTCAGTCGTAATTTGCCCATTCAGTAAGTCAATATATACAACAATAATTACAATTGACATGGAATGTAGTAAATTAATAAATAGCTATTCTGTATTGCAAAATTCCGGTTTCATGCAAATTTTCCTTAAATAAGCCCATATAGTTATCTTTATTTAAGATATGTGTCATCCATGTTCACGTCGAAAAGGTTGTACGTGTCTCCCAAACATTCAGATAAAACTACTCAATTTTAGATCGTGCATTGACACTGAATAAAGTAATAGAATAAGGTAAAAAAGGTAAAGGGAGATATGAAGGTAGCGCCACAGCACACCATCGAACTACAACATGAAGTGAGGTGGGATGGTCAGTCCAACGCTCGACCGCCTTTATCTCTCAAGGTGCCCAGGAGTTCCAAGACTCGTTATGTGCTACGTAAAAATAATTGACTGTATACCAAGAATTCATTTTGGTGGTGAATGATAGTGAAAGCACTATATTAGATTTGACAAGTATGATTGAATCAGAAACAATTCAACGCTGTAACAGAACTATGAATTTTCCAAAATACAGAAAAATAAAGATAAGCGACTAATTTACTTTTATGTACATCCGGGTAGCGATTGTTTGTGTGTGCGTGTGGATGAGTGCATTGTATTTATGTATCTATTTTTTTTTTTTTCAAAATTAATATTTCGTAATTTGAAATAATATATTTATCTTAGTGTTATCTTCGTTTATTTTACAGACTAATAGATACAAAATTAATGTCAAGTACCCATCCGTTTAAGGAGAAAATCGCTACTACAGCCTTGGGGCATTTAGTTCAGATTTTGTCAGAGCCTCCGTTTGAACTTCCTGAAGTAGGTAAGTAGACATATCTTGAGTTTGTTTGTATTTGAATTGTGATCGTGGTCTAGGGTATGCACGTAAGGTGGCTAACGGACGGAAAACACTATTAACGCGCGATTCGAACTATGCTTAGATATAAATTGGAAAAGAGAGAGGATGCACAGGCCAGCGTACGATGCTACTTGTCGCAAAAGTGACTCTTCCCACAACTCTGCAGTGGTTGGGTTGTAGGACTTAGCCGCAAACTCCGGCATTTCCGTAAATTTAAGTGATCAGAAGTTGAAATACGGAATCAGGTGTCTTTTTTTTTTAAGTTTTTGAACGTCGTTGAAATAATAATAATAAAAAGCCGAGCACTTCGTTGATTTTTATCTCTATGGATTAAGTATGATTCATATGTTTCATCTGGCGTATATCATGTGGCTACCTAGGATAAGGCCCGGGATCCTTACCCATTCTCCTTGTTCTAGTAACTATTGGGTATCACCTAGCTACATTTTAGTTCTAGTACGTAGATAAGTACTATTTTACTGTACCTAACACGTAAATATGACGTAATTTTCTTAGGTACTTCAGCTAATATTAGAATGAGAAATTCCTCAATGATTGAATTTTATTAGAAAGTTTCTAATGATAGGTTGGTAACAATAATATTGAAGGAACCTGCTTATTTTACTTGGTCATAAAATAAACCATTGACTGAAAGTCATTGTGTGGTGTATTTATCAGTATAAGAATATGGAAATCTTTTTTTTGGCACGCTGGCGATTTTTTTTCATCAATTTTTTAAGGTAAAAATATTTCGGAAAAAATTGGGAAGTAGAAAGTCGGAAATACCTTTATCTGTAGGCAACATGATGAGAATGGAGGTGTAGCCATATTTAGAAGGCAAAATATAAGAACATTTTTTCGTGTATATTTTTAGTACATGTTTAAATGTACAATTCATGCTGTATTCAGCTGCTATTGTTGAACTTTTTATTAACTGAAGGTGGATGTTTACACCTCAAAGAAAAATTAACAGGTTAATTATTGAATATTCGAGACAGTTTATCTTTCGTGTATAAACTACCTTTTAAGGGTCACGAGAACTTCAAAGATGTGCATATTTTTCGGAAACACATGTGTTTCTAACTCATATTTTTTCGGATCTTGGATCGACACTGGAGAGGCCCGCAGCTTCGAGTTCTGCTGCATGCCACAGTAACGGAGGTTTTTCAGGGGTGTCCCACGGTTTTAACAGGCGAATATGGTGTAGTATCGAGGTCCGAACCACTAGCTCTCCCTGTTAGCACTCCGAAGAGTACTTGCCGAGGAACGCCATCCTCTCATATGTGACTGGGTACCTCATAGCTGCCTGTAAGACTCATGAATAATTGTAAAATGAAAATAAAAAGAATTACATTTTTCGGAAATTACATTTTCTGTCCCATTTAATTTATATTGAGTGTTATTTATTGTTTTGGATGCTAGTTTCCTTTTTCATTCACAGGAGAAAGAACTGAAAAAACAGTATGAATTTTGCATAATGTGTTCACATTTCTGTGCGTATTTCTTCATGAAGTTAAGATACATTTTATTATTCGAAAATAAACATTTTTTTTCGTTTCTGAAAAATCAGTTGTGCTAAACGTTGTTATAAGTGTTAACGCAATTTTAGCAGAATTTAATGAAATATAGGCGTTTTCACATATCGTTCTTCACTAGTTTATCTAGAAAATAATAATAATAATAATGAAAGGGAGGGGAAAATTTACAATATGAGCTGGGGGGGGGGATTTGTGGGGATGGCGTCTCTAACAGCATAGATATTAGAGATATTTTCCTTTATGAAGCTGTCAGTGCATTTTCTCGCATCTTGATTCGCAAAGATTTTTCAGGTATTTACCTGCGGTCTTTATTATATAGCACACGATAGAGCACAATCAGTCAGGTGCGAGATCAGCTTCAAAGTTAGAATATTCTATACTGTTCGGAAATAAATGGCAGAAATGTCTACATTGAACCCTCCCTGCCTCTCTTCCTGCTATTGTACGGACTGATGTAACCGTGAGTACTGCGCGTTAAAGGTCACAGCAATTAGCAGCCCTCACGTCATGTGAAGTGTAGCTGCAGCTCTGCAGGCCATCTGTGGTAACCTCCCTCAGAGCGCGCGTTGCAAACGTCTTTACCTCTTCGGCTGAAGTGAAACTTTTGAGCAAGTGTTTGATCTTCGGAAACAAGTAGTAATCAGCTGGAGCAAAATGCAGGATATAGGGAGAGTGTCTCAGTAAATTCTTTTCCCAATTTGGAACAAAATTTATGTTTACTCGCTGATTTTGAATCGTTATTTTATCACTCCGACAGACCGTCTTAACAGTACTCTTGAAAACGCATCGGACTATCTTAATTTAACCTTGATAGTTGCATTAATTAACTGTATGCTATAATAGTCATAAGACAACAACCGTGGCACAGCCAAAGTTTGCTTTGTTTCTGACTGTATAGTATATTTATAGGGTGTCCATAAAGTCTGACCCCATCCCGTTTTCTCCGGAATGAGTGTAAATATGAGAAAATGCTGAAATACATATTCCATTATTTTGAGAGGCTAACATTTGTGACTAAAAAAGAATCCACCTTCGAACCCTCCAAAGACGTAGGTGGGGTCAAATCAAAATTTTAAATTGGAAAGTGAGTCGAGCAATATATCGTTTAAAACGTCTGCACAAAAGAAAAATTGTGGCCCAACTCTGGGATCGATATGTCGCAGCTGTTGAAAATAGCATTAAATGAGGAGGTTTTTTTTTCTGGGGCGGGGTGCGGTAGAAGTTGAAAAGAAGAGTAGTACCTGGGAAATCTGAGATAGTCCGCATCAGCAGCAGTGACCTGTCTCCGAAGCTCGGACAGGTTATGGATCTTACGGTGGTTGAACTCAGTGGAACGTGAACCGAAGAAGTCGTCCAGTGTGTGGGTCACCTGTTTGAGGGTTTGGAACCGTCGTCCTCTCAGATGGTTTTCTACGAATGGAACAAATGGTAATCCGAAGATGTTATGTCAGGGAAATAAGAGGAATGCATTAGTGTTCCACAACCAAGACGGATAATGATGTCACGGGTGATCTTAGCAGTATGTAGTTCGTGTTGTCTGTATCAGAATGACACATCCGCCATTGACAAGCGCTTGTTTCCCAGTTCAGTTTTTCATATATATGTTCCAATTGTTGCAAGTGTACAGTTTTGTTCATTGTCTGGCCAGGTGATAATAGTTCGCAATGTACCACCCCGAGGAATCTGCCAAGGAGAGAGGATAATCTTCTGTTGATTCAGTGCTGGTTTTTATTGATTGGGAGGGGTTCATGTGGTGTCAGCTAATGATTACGGTGCCGTGGAGTATCGTAAAGAACCGGTTTCTCATCGCAGGTCAGCACTCTGTCGAGAAACGAACCCTTCCCCCTGACGAGACAGCAGAGAAACACAGGCATTTGCTCGTGTCGTTTTCTGAGCCCAAGTCAACTTAAGTGGGACCCATTGCCCCCATTTATACTGTTTTTCAGGCTGTTGGAGGTGGTGGTGAATGGTTTCCGCACTGCAGTTGAATGCTTGTTCCAATGCTTCACATTTTTTGCTATTATTCCTTAGTAGCTACCGTTAGTGCCTCGTTATCTATGGTTTGTGGACGTCCAATACGTGGTGCGTCTTGGAGGGGTTCATCGCTGTCCTTAAATTTGTTAAACCATCGTTATTACTGTTTGCTCATTTACCACATCTCTACCGAATACCTTACATATTTTTTTCCACTATACTAGTGTTCGTTTCTACTTTAAACTCGTGCAACATGCAAGCCCGTGAAACGCTTCTTGTGATGCCTATGTTGACCTGCTCTCACTGACGACCCCATTTAACGGATCCAGAGATTCCCTCGTTAAGGGAAATACTTTATTTTTATAGCATTATTTCAACGATTTGTCTCAGAAAAAGCTTCGATTTGTTAGGACAAATTTTTTACCTCGAAATATCCACTTGGGGGAATACCAGTGTCATGTTACATGATAAAAGGTCGTAATGTAAGGGAAAATATGATAAATTTATAGTTAAAAAATCCACTTAGCGGAAAATATTGAAAATGTTCCTGGTCTATTCCACCTCACGAAAATCCTGGATCCACCACTGAATTGTGGTGGCCACTACCAACCGACTACAAGAAAACTCATCACGTTATCTTCCTGTTATCTGTTTCACCTCTGAACGAATGTTATGGTGAGCGCATGTAGTTCTACCATGTGAAAATCCGATAGGAGTTTATTGGTTGCCTTTATATTAACTTCTTTTAAATGCGTTACTATGTAGCGGGAAGGTTCAAAGAGTTAATGAAAATTATCTTCGCAAAATAAGATCGTCGGTTAAATTTCTCACTCGACGTTTTATTGTGATTTGCAATATTCTTACGTCATTCAAGTTCTATGAACGCTTTATTTTGGAATTCTGAAATTCTATATATCAAAGAACGTATTGTGGTGCTTCTTTATGAAAAGTGGTGTACTGTACCGGGAAATAGATATTACCATGTGCCCTGCGTAAGAGATTAATTATGTATATTCTATTATTTTTAGAATATAAAATTCTAAAAATAAGGGCAAAAAGGGACTAACTTAACTAACTAAATGCTTGAATCAACTGTTCGTATACGCAGATGATGTAGATCTAATAAGGGATTATATAAATTCACTACAAAGTAACACCGAATACTTAGTAGGAGCGTGTGATGGAATAGGTCTACAGGTAAACGTAGAGAAAACAAAATGCATGATAACAAGTGGAAATAGTGGGAATGAAGGAAATATATATATATATAAAACAATTAAGAACGAGAAAATAGGGAAAGTAAAAAAATTAAATACTTGTGAGCATATGTGACAAGTAAAAACTAGGTCATGAAAGAAATAAAAAGTGGCTTAGTATCGGGCAACGCATGTTTCTATTCAGTCCAGAAACTCCTAACCTGGCAATTAATATCAAGGAAATTGAGATTGGAAATATACAGAACGGTTATTCCGCCGTTAATACTTTACGGTTAAAAAAGCTGGAGTACGACTGTAGCCGTTGAACATAAATTACGTGTTTAAAAATAAAGTGTTTGAGAGATTATAAGAATATTATATTTTATTAGCAGAACTGACTTTTGATAGTAGAGAAACTGTGACCAGTCATTCTTTGTTTATGAGTGACAGATCACTCTTTACATTCTTGAAAAAGGTTAAAAGAACAAAAGAAATCTTCTGAAAGAATGGTTTTATGGAGTACTTTAGATAAGATAAAATGAATTTTATGGGCGATGTTAGCACTATGGCTTACGCCCGTCCCGATACGGGTGAAGCCCCTTATCTTTGTTACGTCTAAACTTAGCTGTTATTTGGATAAAATACGGAAACTAAAACATTAAAATCATATAAAAACTGAAGATGTAAAAGGTCTTCAGAAATATAAAACACTGGTGTAAATAGCTAAAAGAACGAGTAAGAAAACTCAAGATGTATAGTCTTTAGAATAACATTTTTTTTTAAAAAAAAAACATGCAGGCTCTAAATGGGTCTTCACAAAATAAAACAATAATACTACATAAAACTTAACAGCTAAGGGACATAATCATCTCAAATAGACGGAGATAAACCTGTCACACGAACATACATAAAAACTGTCCGCAACATACCTGGTTCATATCTAGTACTTTAGGATTTGATATAATAACCCTTATTGCTGATAAATATCGAGTAAGGTATTCTACTAAATAACGTAAATAGTTAAGGATTTGAGTACGTACAAAATACATAATGGTCGAGATGTTAGAAGTTTTGTACTATGACTTAAGGTGGAAATAGGAAATCTAACCTAATTTTGGAAACTAAGCTTATAAAGAATAAATTCCTAATTTCTTGGTCCGATATGCTTGGTAAAAGTTATTTGTGATGTTGGTCCTTTCGTTTAGTTTGTTTGGAAACTGTTTTCTCTGATGAAAGAAACTTTAGACAAAGTGTACCAGCTTATTTCAGTACTTTGAAATGAACTTAAAAAGATTTGAAGTCAGCATTCCTTTTTGGGTCCAGATTTGGATCTAACCTTTCTAAATTTGATAATATGCGGATATATTCTCGGCCAGATTTAAGAGTTGATGTCATTACTTTCTAGATAATGGTTTTCTGATGACAAACTAAAATATAAAATAAAATAATAATAAATATTTACAGTCTTGAGAAAGATATCGGGTCGAAATGGGACGGAATGACTGGGGAATAGAGAAGACTGCATGAAGAACTCCAAGGATTGTGCGATTCACCCGATGTTGTAAGAATAATGAAGTCGCGACGACTAAGATGGGCAGGCCATGTAGCTCGGATGCGAGAGAAACGAAGATTATATTCCATCTTAGTTGGAAAGCCGGAGGGACAGAGACCATTGGGAAGACACTATTTGAAAGGGTCTTCGAGAAGCAGGTGTTTATGATGAAAACTCGCTTGATCTTGTTTAGGATAGAATCTTGTGGCGAACGTTTCTTACTCGTTCTGGCCAATCTTCATATTGAAGAGAAGCTCGAATGTCCCATTTTCTTTCTACACAATGGATTTGTATGTGGAATAATGCTGAAAAATGCACATGAAAACCGATTATTTAAATCGTGGGTTCTTTTCTCCCCATGCTCAATATCTTTTCAATTGTTTTGACACATGCACGCACACAAATCAGCATCTGTAGAGTTGCGCTGGTATTACTGAAATTAAGTGCTCAGTTTAGTTCATAGAACTGATTTTTCGCTGATACTTACAGGAAGAATCCGTTTGAAAAGCGGGGATTTTTTGTTTTCATCTAACAGCCTTCTTTTTACTTTCCCCATTCGTATTTAGATAATATTACTGGATACCGTAAAAGATGTGTGTAGTAATTTTAGAAAATACCTTTGAAACAAAAATGATATGTTGATCTAGTGGTTATTCGTTATCTTCTTTATTTCAGAGGTAGTGGAGAACGGAAAAGGATACTGCACCACTAAGGAAAAATTCCATGAAGCAGGATATGATGCTTATATTACAGGGCTGTGTTTCATAGCTATGACGAATTTTCTTGGTACGGATTTATTTTATAACTATAGTAATACGTTTCAAAATATCAATATTTTGATCTTTTTATGTGAAAATTATCATGTATCCATATATGAATAGTTATTCAGTACTTTATTTGTATCTTCTAATCAACATGACTTTATAATTTAAAGAGTATTAACTATTATAGTAATTAGAAAGTCTTCCTTCAACCACAGATTTTAACATGGCCAAGATAGGAGATTGGCTCACGGCTGCAACTAGTTTCGTAAATGGAAAATACACTCATTTCCGTCTAGCGCTATTACTGCCACCTACCGGCGTTATCATGAACTACTTGATTATTACCGCCATCTACCGACATTACTATTAACTACCTAATTTTTTACCGCATCTTTCGACATTGCTATCAACTACCTAGTTATTCCCCCATCTACCGACATTGCTATCAACTACCTAATTATTACCCGCCATCTACCGACAGTGCTATTAACTACCTAATTATTACCGCCATCTACCAACATTGCTGCCAACTTCTTGAATAGTTTTTTTTACAGCTAAGCAATTAGTAATTGGCTGTTTTACGCAAACGTGATTAGAAGTTTGTTGCTATAGCTGCTGTTTTGTATAAGGTGAATGTCGGAATGATACATATTCAACACGGACATACCTCGCTATTTTCTCCATTCTCTTTCTATTTATAAATGACTCTAATTATTTATAATTGAAAGTGTAATGTAGCTTATTATTGTAGCTATGAACTTGTTACTGTGGCAATGAACATTTTCTTTTAGTTAAAATTCTATAAAAGAATCGAAATGAAAAACTTTGCTGTTTTTATTCGTTTCTGGAAAAAATGTTATTGCTTCAACTTAATATTCTGTTTTAAATGCAGAGTATTTGCAGACAATGTGCAGATTTTAACTAAAATTATTTACGTAGAAAAACTGGGGAAAAGTCATTTAACTGAAAAATCTTTTAATATACACTATCGTTCATTGAAAATTAATACAAAATAACTACTTTTCTTGTGTGCAAGGAATATATTGCAAGTATTCGAGGAAAACAGCGAAGAAAAAATGTTTTTTGAAATATAATATAGTTTTTTCTTCCCTGCTAAAAATGGAGAAAATTCAATTGCAGTGAGGAAATGTTAAAAAAAATCATAATACACATATCAAACGCAAACATCCTCACCTTAAAAGTGAAGAAGACACAGAGCCTTCTAAAAAAAAGCGAAAACTAGCAGCTAGTAATTGTGCTGTGTGCGATGAAGAAATAACGAAAAAACATCGATCGACACAGGCCAAATAAACATTCTTATACACCGATAAGAGAAGCATTCGAAAAAACATTTTGCGACTATGAACTCGCGGAAACAAACAGTGGGAATACCCACTCTTTTCTTACCTCTATAAAAAAAGAGAGTGAACATTTTTTGGAGCAAGTGTGTGAAAATGAAGCTGTGCTGAAAATTATTTTATTTTGAGTGCGAATTTTATGAAAAAAAAAAACGAAAACGGGTGACGAAATGCAAAATTTTTCCGGTGCATGGTGGAAATAAGTTATTTTTCAAATCTACTGTCAAGGAAGGTGTAATTAATGACATATTTAGTGAATTAAAAGCAAATCAGGAGGAGAGAGCAGTTAAAGATTCGGGCTGGAGTTT
Organism: Lepisma saccharinum; assembly: GCA_022664845.1. NCBI lineage: Eukaryota > Metazoa > Arthropoda > Insecta > Zygentoma > Lepismatidae > Lepisma > Lepisma saccharinum. Next base: position 39,666 of record JAGDQP010003812.1, on the reverse strand, counting down.
AAGCTCTACTCCAAATCATAAGCTGAAAGTGCATGTTAACGTGTATAACCCCATATCAGCCTCATGCAACATCGAACTTCCTGACCACATCAAGAATAAACGCGCTGTTGTTAATGTTCAAAATAATGATCAGAAATGTTTTTTATATGCAGTGTTAGCGAAACTTCACCCTGTTCATTGGACAAAAAGTACTAACCGAGTTCCCATTATGAGTGTTATATGAATGAAATACTGCCTATTTTTGAAGAAAGTAAAATTAATTTTCCGGTAAGCCTGCATGATGTCTCTAAATTTGAGAATAAGTATAACGAAAAGTTTCCGAACGCGCCAATTTCAATCAATGTGTTTGGAATAGCTAAAAATGAAAAAACTGAAAAAGAACAAGTATTTCCGCTACACATCAGTGAACAACAATGTAAAGAAACAGACATAGATTTACTGATCGTAAAAGCAACAACACCGCTAGTAGTAGCAACATCATCATCAGCAACGGTAGCACTATCAACAGCGGGGCATTACTGCTTAATAAGAAATTTTTCTAGACTAATAAGGAGTCAGAAAACCAGCGATCGTCATCAATATCATTTCTGTAAGCGGTGTTTTTCTCACTTTATCACTAAACATAAACTGACGGAACATGAAAATTTTTGTCGCGAGCATGAACCAACTCGTGTCGAAATGCCTGCTCCTGGTTCTACAATTAAATTTAGAACAGACCCTTCATTTTTAATAAAGCTCATAATGTTATTGTGGCGGATTTTACAAGATTTTTAGTACCCGTTAGTGAACATCGTGGACAAAAAACTTCCAACATTCAACGACATGATATAGCAAGTTATTGCTATAAAATTTGCTGGTCTGATAATACCCCAACCGAACTTCAGTTATATAAAGGTGATAATCCGGCACAATATTTCTTAAAAAGTTCGAGGAATGATTTAGAAAAAAATGATAATATATTAAATCAGGATTTGCCAAGGAATCCCTTAACCCCACAGGAAACCTTCGACTATGAACAATCACAGGAATGTCCTATTTGCGGTAAAGAATATAATGAAATTAATCGAAAAGTTTGTCACCACTACCATTTTACAGGAACTTACCTCAATCCTCTTTGTAACAATTGCAACAAACTAGTAAGAAAACAAGGGGCCACGGTGGCTCAGTTGGTAGAGGCCACGGTAGCTCACCTCTGGTGCTAGGGGTCGTCGGATCGATCCCTGCTCATGCCATGTGGGCTTTGTGGTGGAAAAACACCGTGTGCGTGGGTTTTCTCGGGGTGCTCCCGTTTCCTCCCACTTTCTTCATTCCACCAATTCATCCCATAATCATCCATACGGCCTGAGTCGTAGTTGCCTAAAGGCCTTAAAATAAATTCAATTAGTAAGAAAACAAAAGTTTATAACTTGTTTCATTCATGGGTTATCATCTTATGATGCCCATCTTTTTGTAAAAGAATTAGGGTGTATTCCGGGGGATATAAAAGCTCTTGCAGAAAGTGAGGAAAAATTTATTTCACTTTCAAAGTGGGTTCATCTTAAAAATGGTAGAAAAATTGAATTACGGTTTTCACATTTGCACCGTTTCTTACCTTACTCCCTTGAGGAATTAGTTCAAAAACTCAAGCCGGAAGAGCTAAAATATACTCACTAATACTTCCCCGATGATGTGAAATTTGAATTAAGTCTTAGAAAAGGTATCTTCCCTTACGATTATTTCACAGACCGTTCAAAATTTGATGAAAAAAACTACCCCCCACAAAAAGCATTTTATAACATACTTAAAGGCTGTGAATGCAGTGATGAAGACTATCAATTAGCCCAGCAAGTATGGGAAAAATTTGAATGTAAAACATTTGGGGATTTTCATGATCATTATCTAAAAATGATATTTTGTTAACTGCAGATGTTTTGGAAAATTTTCGCAACACATGCATCCAGTCTTATGAAATTGATCCCGCTTTTTCCTACACTTCTCCCGGCTTATCTTGGAAGGCTGTGCTCTATAAATCTAAAATAGACTTATTTTCTGAAATTGACATTCACCTCTTTATTGAAAAATCAATTCGAGGTGGTATGTCACAGTGTAGTTTAAGGTATATGAAAGCTAACAATGAGTTTCTTGGCAGTGAATTCGATCCTCAAAAAGAAACCTCGTTCGTTATGTATCTTGATGCAACTAATCTCTATGGTTATGCCATGACTATGCCTCTTCCTTACGGAAATTTTTCATGGGATCCTACACCAGAAAATTGGGACTCAGACAAAATTTTAAATTACCCTGATGAAGGCGAACGAGGTTTCTTTTTGGAGGTGGATTTAGATTATCCCCAGAGCTTGCATGATGATCATGTTGATTACACCCTAGGCCCTGAGAATATAACACCTCCTAACGGAAAACACAAAAAAATATTGTTAACACTAAATCCAAAAAGAAATTACGTTGTACATTTTCGGCTATTAAAATTCTACCTCTCCCACGGCTTAAAACTTGTGAAGGTTCACAGAATTCTGTGGTTTTCCCAATCGAAGAGGCTCCGTGTATAGATTTTAATACTAATCTCCGCACAAAAGCTTCAACAAAATTCAAGAAAGATTTCTATAAACTTACGATTAACAGTGTGTTTGGGAAAACCATGGAGAATGTAAGAAAGTACACGGATGTAAGACTCGTTTATAATAAAAGAAAAGGTAAGAAACTCTTTGATATGCAGCAATTCAAGTCACGGACGATATATTCGGAAAATTTCGTACTCATTCAGATGTTAAGAAAATTTGTTAAATAAACCTGTGTACGTCGGAAGCACCATTTTGGATCTTTCGAAATTAGCTATGTATCAATTTCATTATGGTGTAATGAAACCCAAGTACGGAAAGAATCTTACACTTGCATATACTGACACAGATTCTCTTCTTTATTATATTGTCAAAATTGTTATGAGGATATGAAGTCAATGATTGAATACTTCAATACAACAAATTACCCTCAAAACAATCGATACAATATTCCTTTAGTTAATGAGATACCTGGTAAAATGAAAGATGAGTTTGGAGGCGTACCTCTTTATGAATTTGTAAGTTTAAGATCAAAAGTGTATCCGATGAATACAGTAGAAAATAAAGAAATAAAGAGAGCTAAAGGGGTAAAGAAAAATATAGTAAAAAACGAGATTCCATTCGATGATTTTAAGAATTGCTTGTTTTTTTGTGAACCATTAACAAAAGAGCAACATTAAATTCAGTCGCTTTTGCATACACCTCACACTGTAAAACAGGAGAAATTAGCCCTAGACCCCGGGAATGATAAACGTAAAATTCTTGACTGTAAGATACACACATTGCTATGGGGTCATCGAAAAATTGTTAATAATGAGGTTGAAATAATTTGTGATGTGTGTCTTCGACCCTCAACCTCTGAAAAGTCATGTTAATTTACATTTATGTAACTGTAAGAGTTAAATAGTTGGTAAGGTTTGTACATAGTTATTAAGTAAGTTTTATGTCTTATTCGAATGTTAATAAAGCACATTCTGTGTGTTTTTTTAAAACTTTTTTTTGTTAGCTTTTTTGATTTTTTTCTATACATTTTATTATAATATAGTTTATTTATTATGCCGACTGATTTATTCGGATTCCCGCGATACAAGTCGCATGAGCATGAACAGTTATCAGATTCTGCTTCAAACATTAATGAAAATCAATTAACTGTATTAGATCAAAGATTTAAAGTAATAGAGTGAAATCAACGCACTACGAAATACATTATCTTCCAATATTGAAACTGAATTCACAGAAGCGCAACAGCATATGCTAGATCTACTTCAAAAACTAGATAATGAGTGTTATTCTTATGTATTCACAGCTAGTAAATAAAAATTATTTAACCGAAGTTCAAAATATTATAACGACAATTCAAAATGAAGTACAATTAATAAAAAAACATTTCATTACAAATACTGCTGCACAAGATTTAGTCAATAATTTAAATAAAAAGCTTACGGAGTTACAAAATACATTTAATAATCTTCATACAGCTGTGAATGCATTAGAAAATGCTCTTCAAAATAATCCCTCCCAAGATATTCAAAAGATGCAAGAAGTTATTTCGATTCTACAAAATGAACTTAAAACTATTACTGATGAAACAGATAAACTCCGTGACGATCTAACCAACCTACCTGTTTATAGTGATGTATCGGAAATTAGTAGAAAGCTTGGTGAGTTTGAAGCAATAATTAATAACATATCAGAACTCACGAATATTCAAATTGTACTAAAGAATCTACAGACCGTTGTGAATAACATCCCCACTGAAGTAAGTAGTTTACAGGATGCACTTGCAAAATTAAATAAGAAATAGAAGGTTTTAATCTTCCTACAGATTTAATTAATTTTCAGCATGTTGTAAGCACTGTTCAAAGTGATTTAATAAAAATACAAAAGAACACACCGAAACAATCTGATATCGAGAGTATACGTAAGTCATTAAGTGAATTAGCTACAAATCAAAAGGAAATAAAATCAAAATTAACTGCTCTCCAAGAAACTATTAACACACTCCCAACTTCGCAAGAAGTAGAAACAATTAAAAAACAATAAGAAATATCCAAACTGTAATCGAAACAACAGAAAACCTCCCTGAAGTGATAGACAATATTAAGGTTCAATTACAAAACCTTCAAACTAGTATATCATTCCTTCCAACGTTAGAAGATCTTCCCGGTATACAAGAAGTGTTGACGAGCATTCAAAATGAAGTTAAAGAAGCAATACAAGAACATTCAAAATTCATTTCTGTTCATAGCGTTAATAAAATAGTTAGTGGGTTAAAGGATATGTTGAAAAGTTTAGAGGACACAACACTAACACATAACACACTGATTGCTGATATTCAGAAACAGATTAGTGACCTAGAAACGAAATATACTTCCGTGACTAATTCTCTTAATAACTTATCTAAAAAATATGCTGACGTTAATGACTTTCGTAATGTAGAAGCATCAATAGCTCTAATACCTACAGTGACTCAACTTTCGGAGGTGCAAGATAGTATTAAAAATTTCGTATCGATAACAGAATTTAATTCTAATAACGATAAAATAAAGAATGATATTGTTGCAAAACGGAAAGACCTAGAAGATAAGTTAAAAGCGATGTGTATAGGGCCATATACGCTAAATCTAATGAATTGTTAACATCAATACATAATTTACATAGTGTTCAGTTCTTTAATACCTAATAAGGAACGTGGCAATGTTAGTGGTAAAGATATCTCTTTGATATGAATACACCCTATTCGAAATACTTTTTTTGGGTAAGCTAAAAATTATTGGCTTTCACTGGATTAAGAAGAAGAATAAAGAGTTTCCTATTGTTGATATATATTCGGCAAGCGGTGGACAAATTTATCATTAGGAATACATGCAGGTAAAAGATGCACCATCTGAAGATGAAATTGTACTTCATGAGTTTGATGTTGTAGGTGATGTGCTTGTAGTTCGATCGGATAAGTTTTCTCCTGGTGAGTATCCAATATCTATTGATTTGATCGTTATCGCTCAATTGATTTCTCGATCTTAAATTAGTTCTCAATAGAATCTTTTTTGAATTTAAATTAATTCTCAATAGAATGAATAGTAGATTAGCCATTGTTGAAGAACTACGCAACCCCGCAAGACTGAATTATAAACGAATACCTGTTGTAACCAAGGGTATACATGATTTATGGCAAGCATATTTGGTTGAAATGAAATCTGGAAACTTGAAAGGCTTAGCTAAATTAAATAGAGGATATTCTTATCTTCTAACCATTATTGACACTTTCAGTAAGTATGCATGGGCTGTACCAGTTAAAAATAAAACAGGGAATGAAGTTACACAAGCGTTTAATTCAGTACTCAGAACAACTCAACAAGCACCAAAGTATTTGCAAACAGATCGCGGTAGCGAGTTTTATAATAAAGAGTTTATTAAATTAATGAAGCAAAAAGGTATTACTCATTATTCTTCATATAGCGATAAGAAAGCTAGTATTGTTGAACGTTTTAATAAAACATTACGTAATTTAATGTGGAAGCAATTCACACTGCAAGGTAATTACAAATGGTATAATATACTTCAAATACTAATAAATCAGCACTTCAATAAAAAACACAGCACGGTGAAATTAAAACCAATCGAAGCTGTGAAGAAAGAAAATGAACAGAAATTAATATCAAAAGTCTATTCTAAAAAGTATCAGCCTTCATTCAAAGCGAAATATAGAGTAGGAGAGTATGTTCGAATTAGCAAGTTTAAAAATAAGTTTGAAAGAGGCTTCACACACAATTGGAGCATAGAAATATTTCAAATAGCTACTGTTTTTAAGACTGATCCACCTACATATCATTTAAAAGATAAACGCAATGAGGTTATTAAGGGCATTTTTTATGAGCAAGAACTAATGAAGACCAAACATCCTCATATATACTTAATTGAAAAGGTTATACGTAGAACTAAAAGCGTATGTTAAATGGTTAGGTTTATCTTCAGACCATAATTGTTGGATCGATCTCAAAGGTATAATCTAAATAGTTTAAAATGTGGATTGTCAAGAAACGACTTTCGCTACCTAATGATTATGGTAAGTTGAATGGTGAACTTCTTGCTAATAATATTCGTTGCTTAATAGGTACATCAGGTTGTGGAAAAACAACATTAGTTATTGATAATTTTATTCTAGCTCCAAATTGGCTTTGTTGGAATGGTAGACACTTATACGTATTCTCTAAAAGCTTTGAACAACCCAAGTATCAACAACTGCAGCACATTTATAATGATATACAAGAAAGGTTCCACTATCAGGTGGCTATATTTAAACCTTTTGTTATAAAGTTAGAGGATTGCAAGCAACGGTCTGATATTATTTTTGATGACTATATATTAGAGGATCAGAATGAGGTGCGGAATTACTTCACTCAGGGTAGACATAAAAAAGGAATGGATTGTTTTTGCTTAGCACAAACAAAGTTCCGAAACAACTTATTAGAGATAATGCAAATTTCTTATGTATATTTCGTCAAGATAACACGAATTTAAAGCATATTTATAATGAGTTTGTTGTTGGTAATATGTCATTTAATAAATTTAAGGATATTTGTTCTGTTGCATGGAATGAACCTTATGGTTTTATAACAATTGATATGACGAGAAAGTCGAACAATGGAAAGTATCGAAACAAAATCGATCATTTCTTTATAATCGAGTGATCGTTTATGTCATTTACGTTTTTAAACGTTTAGTGATTAATTAATGTACGTACGTTACCTTTTTTTAAAGCGGATATAATAGTCTTTTTATATAATGTCAAAACGAAAATCGAATAACATTGAATTACAAAATGACTTGGCGAAACGTTTTAAAGAATGGAAAGAAAGTTACCGTAGCTATTATGAAAAGCAAAAACGTCAAGAGAAACCATTGATTGAGTCGATTGAGAGTTTGGGAAAAGAAATTAAAGGATGACAACAGAAATCTAATTACAGAACTTATACCTGTAGCACAACATAATATAAATAATTATCCACCAACACCATCAGAAACCTCATTTGAGAAACGGTTATTTGCTTCTCCTAAGGCATTGCCAGAGACTAAAGAAACGAAAGATGATGATGGTGATGAAGAAAAGAAAGAAATTCAGTTAGGTCCATTACCGAGTCGATATTTAAGTACTAATAGGTCAGATGAAGATGAAGTGTTTGGGTTATACTCTATTGATGTCGATGGAGGAGTGCAGTGGAAAATTGGAAGTTATTATGTTTTCTTTGATAATGATGATTTAATTATTTATAGTGAGAGTAAGATTGCACATGATCCATCAGCTCCGATCTATGAAAAATTTAAAGGAACAGAAGGTTTATGGGAGTTACCTCGAAAGCAACCGGTAGGTTTCACTGATGATGATTATAAGATTTACAAGAAAATTTTAAAGATGACAAATGCTTTATATCAGAATCATGATCCGTCACAAAATAGAGTGAAATCAGTTCCAGTGATAAGTACGACATTAATTAAACCTATTTGACTTGAACTGAAAACTAAAGGTGAAGGCTTAAAAGAAAGGAAGCAAGGAAAGGGAATTAACCGCTAAACAAATATGCCGCAACAATTTATTTGGATGGATGATGTTAGAAAGTTAGTAGATAGATTATTAGTTATAGCAGGTGAAGCAGCAGCTGGGAATGAGAATTTTTATAATGAGAAAGTGGGTATAATGGATATGATTTCATCGCGATTATCCAGTTTGATTGTTTCGAATCCAAAGGGTTTAGGTTACCTCATAAAAATCATTCATATTCTTCCCCCAAAATTTTGGCAAACTATTGAAGTTAAAGGCTAAGTGAACGATATTATTAATAAATTACCCTTTGAAATTCATCTTCCAGGCTATGAGTTCCTGGTACGCGTTTAGATGAAAGATTAGCGAAAGGTGATCGGGGTATAAATAGATTAGATCAAGCATGCCGAGAACATTATATTGCCTATAAGAACTTTAAAGATTATAAGATAGGCATAGAGCTGATCAAGAGAGTTTAAAGCTTTTGATAGAGTTGTTAGCAAAGATGCTGGTTTAAGTGAAAAATTAGCTTCATTAAGAGTAGCAATGGCAATGAACACAAAACGAAAATGGGATGGGGGATTTTAGGTTGCTGCTTTTTTTCTTAGGTAAAACGCAGCGTAGCAGCCTGAGCCCTAGTTGTCAAATAAATTCAATTCATGAATATAATATAGTCTTTTTATATAATGAAAGCGCGATAACAAGTGCAATTCTCATGATTATAAATGACTTTTTTTATAGCAAGAATGACAGCAAATATAAAAAAAATAAAGCATAATATAATATAGTTGTTTTTTAAAGATGGAATTTATTGAAAGCTATGAGTATCAATCTTTCCCACTAAATCGTCGTACATTTAATAACTTGAATGAACCAAATAAAGACATTGAATTTGACATCAGTTCCAGAGATGGACTTGTGCACCCACACTACGGCGATTTATACATCAAATATGAAGTCATTGGAAGAGATGCTGGAGGAACTTTTACTGCGGGGTCAAATATTAAATTAATAGATAATTTTGTTCTATATTTGTTTTCGCAGGTAGAGGAACGCAAACATGGTACTGTTATTGATAGAATAGATTATCCAGGAATCACATCAACTGCTATTGCCACATGTCGATTATCAAAGCCTGAGCTTGAATATTTTAAGTCCGGTGGATTAATTACTGATGCGAAACTTCCACGGAAAGATAATACAGTGTTGTTTCCATTACGTTTACTGTTTGGTTTCTTTAGTGATTATAAGGAAATTATGTGGAAGAGTGAGCTTCGAATAACAATTAAAAGAAGTGCAAATAATGTTTTATTTTATCGCTGGTAAACAAAGAAAATAGATGGTACTTTAGATGATGCTACGTTAGCTCATCCTGCTAAATTAAACATTACTTTAATGGAACTGAGAATGCCAATTGTCGAATACGAGAAAAATTATTCAATGAAATTAAAAGCTGATATACATCGACAACCTCGAATACCAATTGAATTTCTCACGTATCAAAGTGTTCAACGACATGTTTCAGGTTCTTATTTCCAGTTTGATGTAACAACACAGTTTAATTCACTGCAGTTTGATATCCCCGATTTTGTAATAGTTCTTTTTCAAACTAATCGTGATGATAATACTCAGGAGAAAGATGCTAGTAAGTTTGATGCATGTAAGATTAAGAATATCTATTTAAAAAATGCTCGTAACGAAACCTTCCCTCGTGAGAACTTAAACCTGGATATTACAAAAGCAGATTATCTTAAAATGTACGATAGTTATACCGCTTTTAAACGTGTAACACAGAAAAATACTGATATGTTTTATTCTCAAAAAGAGTTTATAGAAAATCGTCCAATGTATGTTATTAATACAAGTAAACGAAAGCAAGTTGTTAGTAACGAAAGAACCAATATTAAAATTATAATGGATTTTGAAGAAACAGTTCCTGAAAATACATTTTGCACTGTGATACTTATAGCTCGAACCTCCTATATTTATGACGTAAAGAATGAAAGAGTAATAGAACAATTTTAATAACATAAATTTATTATAATAATTTAAAGTCGAAGTAAGTATTTAATATGTTGATTAGTAATACAATATTGCTTGATTATTTGTTCCGTAACATGAGAGTACACATTCATTACATTCTGAAAAGCAATAATTCTTAAGGAAATTTGCTTTAAAAGTTTGTGAAACAAATTACATTTTTTTTAAAATTAAAAGGAAATTCTTTAAAATTGAATATAGCTGGTCTATCGTGTGTGTGTGCTATTTCTAATAAAAGATAATTTTTTTTTTTAATTTTGTCCTTCGTAAATTTTGTTCTTCGTATGAGAATGGCATTGTTAGCTACTTCCGTTACTAGTTATGCAACAATAGCCACAACTTTCGTTTTTCAAAGAGATTTTTTTTTTCATTTATACAAAGTGTAAGCAATGCATGAAAAATTCTAAACTGAAATAAATCATCATTTTTCAGAAACAAACAAATAAACAGCAAGTTTTTCATTTTGATTCTTCCTTAAAATTTTAACTAAAAGAAAATGTTCATCGGCGCAGTAACAAGTTCTTAGCTACAATAATAAGCTACATTACACATTCAATTATAAATAGGGAGAGAAAAGGAGAAAGTAGCGAGCGATATCATTCTGGCATTCACCTTATACAAAGCAGCAGCTATAGCAACACACTTCTGATCGTGTTTGTGTAAAAAAGCCAATTATTAATTGGTTAGCTGTAAAAAGCTATTCACGAAGTTGGCAGCACTGCCGATAGATAGCGGTAATAATTAGGTAGTTAATAGCAATGTCGGTAGATGGCGGTAATAAGTAGTTAATAGTAAAGTCGGTAGATGGGGGAATAATTAGGTAGTTGATAGCAATGTCGATAGATGGTGGTAAAAATTAGGTAGTTAATAGTAATGTCGGTAGATGGCGGTAATAATCAAGTAGTTCATGATAACGCCGGTAGATGGCAGTAATAGCGCTAGCCGGAAATGAATGTATTTTCCATTTACGAAAACTAGTTGCAGCCGTGAGCCAATCTCCTATCTTGGCCATGTTAAAATTTGTGGTTGAAGGAAGACTTTCTAATTACTTATAATTTGTTCCACATTAGTGTACAACAGTCGTGATACTTTTAAGGCAGAATTTTAATCCATCATATGATTGCATGATAGTTTCTCGACAAAGAAATGTATCTTACAATATTATTACTGACACGAAAGCCGGAAGGGCAGTTTAAGGTAAATTTATGATAAAAAGTAAAGAATTTACTTACAGCTTATTTGTTCCATAGGAGAACAAACATACACACGTACACAATATACATAGTTTCTCGCGATATTTCGGACTTCATCGGACTCCTTCCTTCAGCCACATGTTCAAGCGCTGCCTGCCTACATACACGACACCTACCACCTCTTAGAAAACATCCGTAAATTACCGCCTCTTTCTTCTGCCATACTGCTTTGTACCATAGATGTTACTTCCTTGTATACCAAGATTCCTCATGCTCATGGCTTAGCAGCTTTGGAATTCTTCCTTAACCAGAGACCTAAACCTCATAGCCCAGCCACAGCTTTCCTTCTTAACCTGGCCAACCTAGTTCTCACATGTAACTTCATCTTTGACGACAAACACTACCTTCAGATCCGAGGCACAGCCATGCGTACGAGAATGGCACCTTCTTATGCTAATCTGTTTATGGGCAAGCTCGAACATGATTTCCTGCAAACTCAGCCCTTGACCCCACTACTCTGGATAAGGTTTTTTGTATCATATCCTGATGTTACGGACTCATGGTGAAACCATTCTCAAGACATTCCTAGAACAGCTGAACCAATTCCATGTTGTCCAATTCACTTGGTTCATCTCGAACAAAAGAGTCACATTCCTTGACGTGGACATCACTTTAGAAAACAACACCCTCACTACTTCCGTTCACACCCTACCAACCAGATGTAGTAGTTACACTACTCAAATTCCCATCCTTACCACACCAAGAAAGCGATTCCTTTCTCCCTTGCTCTCAGAGGACAACGCCTGAATTCCACGTCTGCTACTAAATTTTACAACCAACGCTTCCACGAGGCTCTAGTCAACCGTGGCTGCCCATCTAACCTTGTAACCAAACAGATCCGCCGTGCATCCTCTCACATTCAAACCTCCAACACTAATCCCAACCCACCGGCTCTAATCACCCAGTTCCATCCTAAACTAACCAAGGTCAAACAAATCCTACACTCTCATTTCCATATTCTTCAATCTGGCCCAGACACAAGATCAGTATTCTTCACCAAACCGAGATTAGTTTTTCAGCATCCCCCTAATCTTAGAAACATCTTGGTCTGTACGAATCCTTCCTCGCCACCACCCCAAACCGGCGCCCATATATGGAAGAGGCCCAGATGTAGGACCTGCTCCATTTTCATCACTTCTCCCACAGTCACAATCAATACTGCTAGTGGCCGGTACACTCTAAATCCCAAGGATACATGCCACACCTCTAATGTAATATATATATCCTAACAGTGATGCATTTTATGTGGGGAAACAGGTTGTGCTCTTAACATTCATATTAACAACCATCGTCACTTCTGCACTGTCAAGAAACTGGATGCCCCAGTCTCCTTACACACCGAGTCTCACAACACCAATTTTGACCTATCTTTCGTGGTTGCCATAATACACATTTTACCTCGTACGACCAGCACCTTAACACGCCGTCTGTGGGAGAGCGCCTTTATTCATGGTTTGAGTGCGAAAATGAATCTTGGCCTTAAACTTCAATAACTCTAAACTTCCCGTTTGCTCTGCATTTTCAACACTTTTCCTTCTACAGTTCCATTCCAAACTTACAGGCTGTACAGTTATCAATTGTTCCATGCGCTATATAACAGTCAGTTTTCTCCAAAATTGAAGCGTCGTCCGCTACGTGGTGCCACTGTCGTTAGTCTTTTGTTCTATCTGCACATGTCCATTATTTCTTCTACCGCCAGACGAAGGACTTTAAAACCCCGGAATATCGCGAAAAACTGTGTATTGCGCGCGCGCGTGTTTGTTTGTTTGTTTGTTTGTTTCCTTCCCTATGGAGCAAATAAACTGTAAGTAAATTCCTTAATTGTTTTCATAAATTTACCTTACAATATGATTCATTATATATATATATATATAAATATATATGGAACCTTCTGTTATCCTGTGCTGTGAAGCAATATAATAGTTTTTACATTTGACGTTTCCGGCGATTGTTTATTTTTTATATTTATTATTAAAAAAAAATTAAACGTAAATAAAACAGTAAAGAAAAACTTGATTACAATTTATTTTACATTTAGTTTTTGAAGAAGACCATAGTATTGCTCAAACCTTCAAATATGAGAACAGTTGATATTTTCATAACAACGAATATACGTAAATAATATTTTAATTAACTGCTTCGTTGCGCATCATGCCTATACACTAATTATATGTTGTTTGAAATTGTGATTAACGTCCTAAATGAACTTGTGAGGTAAGAATAAGATCTACAGTTATTGGTAATTTTATTTATTTATTTATTATTTTATTTTGGGACCCTCCTAACCACGCTTACCTCTTTGTCTTCTTGACACAACTTTGTTTCGAGTACCTGAGGGGTACAACGAATCGGAAACGGATTCTCCACAAAGTTGGGGTAGGCCATTCCCCGTTCCGTTTCCGCGCCTTGATCCCTACTCGGCATCCAGTCAAGGAGTCGATAGGACCTGTTTGCTCAAAGTTAATGTTGTTGGGAGGGCTAGCCCAGTTCCCGGCGGACAAACCTGGGCCCTATTTCTGCGATTGGGGGCAATTTACTTACTTTTATTTTTTCTTTTCTTTTCATATGCATTGTTTACATTAGAGAGACTTGAGTAAGTATTACAATTTACAGCTTAATTTAATTTTTTTCTTATTTATGTATAATTATTATTTTTTCATTCATTAATTGATTAGATTCTATAAATATGTTTATTTACTTGTAGCTTCTCTTTTATTTAAATTTCGATTCACACTCAATCATTCCCATTATTATTCGGTTCACTACTTATTCTTTATTAATTATTCATTCTTAGTTTGTTTATCTATCTACCTATAGAGTTATTATTACTTGTACAAAATCCTTCAATGTATATCTATTCTTAATAATGATACTATCTCTATTCCCAACATTAACTGACTATTCCTAAAAATCCCAGCCTAATAGCAATCATCCCCTCCAGAACATATTATTATTTCCAGATAATCTGCTAATTTTTATTTACAAGAGACATTGACAATCACATACAATTACAACACCTTCATACATTCATTCATACATCTTCAGGCTATGGTGTTGATTGATAGTGTTGGTTCAGGCCCCTGGGCAGCGTGATCTTCTCCAGATATGTCGATCGGGGCTGATTTCAGGGACTCCTCCTCATCTCTATATCGTTGCACCAGACAGGCACTATTCCACACACTATTTCACTAATTTTCTTCACACACGCTTTCACTTAGGACGCTATTAGCTATTACTCTGCCATCCAGAGCTTCGGTGCTGTCCTGACTGTCAGTCGGCAGCAGCTCGGGGGTTTTTAATATTATTTATTAAATTCCTCATTTATTCGCACATTTATACTTGTTACGTCGATCTTTCGAAGGAAAGCAATGACCATGACCGTGGAATTGATGGAAAATCCACAAAGTTCACATGAACCATGCTTTCCCTTCCCTTTTAAATATTCCAGGCCTGTTTTTACAACCACGCATACAAGACACGCACACAATTCAAGATGCACGAATACGACACGAAGGAACAGCACGGTTTCACGATCACGCATTATTTACAGTATGTACAGTTGCTTGAGTAGTTCCGGTTTATGTAATTTACGTTGTAATTCCTCTTCTAATTCCTATTTACAAATCTTTTACACATATGTGAGATTTTCGCTGCAAGTGGATCCAGGGAGTTCCGTAAGTCTTCGTTGTTTATCATATCCCGAATTGTATGCTCTTGCAAATCTCTTCTTAAGTCAATAATCTGTTGCAGTTCTGTTCCTTGATCGTTTATGTGATTGTTAGGACACAAGAACCACGCTGCTCCTGTGTTGATTCTTGATCACACTCGCATTCCGAAGAGTCCACCAAACCAAGTTCAAATAACTTTGCCCTATAAGGCCCGTGGCCACTTAGAAATTGTATCAGTTCCCCCACTTGGGTTCCATCCATTCCAATCCAATCTAGTTGATACATTATCAATTATTCTAAACAATCTTCTAGACTTGCTACTCTGTTCCCAAAGACTTTGCCATTTCCTTACTATAATTTCTTACTGCAAATAATGTCTGCTCTACAATTTGGCATTGTTCCCAAGATTTCTGTAACTTATTAAGTTTCCTTTTTTAAACCAATACATTGATGCTGATTTTATGACTTCCAGGTGGAGAGGCTTTATTGTCAGCATAATATTCAGAGCTATACCGGGTGTGGTCCGATAAGTACCTGATGTCCTCAGTAACACAGATCTCTGCCCGCTATCCAATTTTTCAGCCAGCTTTTTAGTTTGCTTGCCCAAACACTTGCACCATAAGTGCCTATTGAATTAATAATCTGTCCGTGGGATAACTTTATATATTTCAATGGTAGTCCATACCTTGTTCTTGCTAATGTTACAATTTTATGGCCAATTTTAACTATTTTGTTCTTTATTGTTTCTACATGTTCAATAAAATTTAGTTTCTCATCTATGATTTTTCCTAGATATCGAAATGATTTGGCTTGTTTTAAATTTTGATTATTATACTTAATGACCGGGTTTCTTTCTAATCTGTTCTTAAAGATCATATATTGCGTTTTTTCAGCAGAAACAACGCAACACACAGTCTAACTTATTACTTTTACACCAGTTGTATATTGTTGTAAGTACCCTCTCCGATTTAGTTTGTTTCTCGTCACAAGTCCGCTTTAATCAATATGGCAATATCATCGACGTAGGCAATTACGGACATTACCTCTCTTATCTCGTTTATACAGGGATCGATACATATGTCCCAAAAATTGGGCCACAGACCGATCCCTGTGGACATCCTTTATTTGGTTTTCTATTTATTTTTTCACCCAGGGCACACAGGCTAACCATTCTGCCTGCACAGTAATCCCCGAGCACCCCAGTTATATAATTTGGTATTTTAATTTTTTGCAGGTCGACAAATAGGGTTGGCCACCACAGGTTGTCGAAAGCTCTCTTAATAGCAACATATATAGCCAAGTTTGCCAGGTACGGAGTCCATATGTCTTTGGTCTTCTTAAAGATTTCCGATTTGATTCCATCGGGTCCCGGAGCTTTTATATTTTTTAGGGTTCTAATAGCGAGCTCTACTTCAAAATTTTGTATGGTTAAATCTTCCAAATTTTTGTTCATTTCTGTACTCGTTTCATCTAAAATATTGTTCATTTCTCTTCTAGTTTCTTTATGTTCTTCCGTTTAACCCTCCTCTTAATCTGCCGGTACCAGTTCCTCCATAAGCAAGTTCGCCGAACCCTGCCAAGTTTCGGTAAATGTTCCATCATTTTTTTTAAAGTTGCTAATATTGTTGGGAGGGCTATCTCCATACAAATTTTGTATGGAGAACCCCATGGATATAGCGTTAAGTTCTCCTTGACAAACTTGTCCCAGGATTCTTTTTTGCGTGTTATTATGTTTTCCTTATATTCGTTTTTTGCTGTTCTATATTCTTCTAATTTTCTGTTTCTAAGCTCCGGTTCCCGCGCTAGGTGATAACTTTTCTTCTTCGCCCTCACAATTCTCCTCATTCTTTCTAGTTCGCGCACTAGAAGGGAGTCCTGATGTTCTTCTTTGCTTCCCCCTGCGGTGGACAAGCAGCCCCGATTGCTCATTTTACAGCTTCTTCCAAATTCATTGCCACCTCATCCACATCTTCTCCATCCTCCACTTGTGGAAATAACAAGTTGTCCTTAAACTTATCTCAGTTCATTTTGTGAATGCTGTACCTGAGGGAATCATCATCTTCAACAGTGCCCTGTGCTGCATAAGTGCTGATTTAATTAAAAAAATATAGTTATGGTCGCTCGTTGTACGTCCATCAAGTACTTGCCAGTTATCTTTTTTATTACATAAATTTTGTGTTGCCAGTGTCAAATTAATGTTAGTCTTTGCATCGGTTCTGTTACTGTAGGTTGGGGGCTGTCCTTTATTTAATATTAAAATGTTGTGTGCCATGATGAGATTCTCCAACTTTGCTGTGTGCTCATCAATAAGTTGAGTTATTTCAACTAATTAAAAGCTTCTATTTAAATTTATTATTGCAGCTTTGGGGTTTCCACTGGCAGCAACAATCTGTGCTGTTCTTGGTTAATTGATAATCATTCCTTTAAAAACATATGGTTCTTGAATACAAATAATGTCTGTCCTTAATTCTTCTGCTAATTTCCGTATCTCCACCCTCTACCATTTTGGAACTTTGTGCATTAATTTGCAGCACAGAGCACCGCTCAGGCCGCATACTAAGTTGGATATCTAGTGTGCACGTAGCAGTGCGGCCAGGATTCCTTCGGATCCAGCAGCACCCTGCCTTGCGCTCTCACAAAGTCATTATACACCTCATTTAGGTTAAATCTTCGTCTCTTCGTTCGAAGATTTCATCCACCAAGTCCAATTGTTCTCCAGACTCCGTCGGCAGGTTATGTCTCTTGAGAGAGATCCGATCCACTGCATCAGGTGTAGGAAACGTTATCCTGTCACCATTTACATGAATTCGTCGGACAATATGCCTACGGGCGACGGTCAAAACCTGCGGATCCTCCAGTATAGCTAGTGCATATCTTCTTCTATTTTATATGTCCAATTTGGTTCTTTATATTCTTTTTATCGTTCCCTGGATCCACTTGGGCCCGCCTCCATAGGATCGACCCCCCTCCCCCAGTCAGTAGTTCCCCCACATCCTCGTCATCCTCATAAGGTTTGTATTCTTCCGTCTTTATCGTCAGTGGTTTTGTTTCTTCTTCATTTATGTTTGGTTTATCTGTCATTTCAAATTTTTCTCCCATTATCAGTTTGGAAAAACAATCATTCAATTTTCACTTTTTTTGCGACGTTCTGGGTGCTTGCATCAACTTTCGCTTCGTTACTTTTAAAATCAGTTTATTCACCACCCTGAATTAGATTCTTCCTCCTCTTCCTAAAGTTTATTAATCGCCTTTGATCTCTTCTCAGTTGTGAAGGTGATTTCAGCTGTTCGGTTTTTTTCTGTTGAAGTATATTCTTCTTCGTCTTCATCAGTTTCTGTTTCCGAATCTGCTATATTTATAACTAATTTATTTAGTGCTGTTTCCACATTTTCCAATTCTTTCGAAACTTGTTTTTCATTCTTTCTTGGACTGTAGAAGATACTGAAATTTGTTTTACTACTATTAAGAATTTTCTTAAACAAATCCTCATTATTTAGATACATTCTACAAATAATTTTATTGTTGCTATTCTTATCATGTTCGTTAAATTTCTTCAATACTTCTTCCGATTCGTGTCCCCACAGTCCTATTCCTACCGCTGGCATGTTGATTTCATTTTTTTTATTTAATCCAATTAATTGAAAGTATTCTAATACGCCTTCTAAATCTTGCAGAAATTCCTCCTTCGATGATTGAATATGGAGAAACCGACAGCCATATCTGTTAATTGTATAGTACATATTTATTTACCTTCCACTGCTTTTATTAATCTTAATACATCTAATTCTTTAAAGTCAAAATTATCATGCGAATCCTCCACCGGCGCTGCGAAGCCCCTAGGGAAGGTTTTTAATCCAGGATTTATAAAATGCATAATAATTTGGTTTTGTTCCTTAATGTTTATTTCTCCTTCCGTGACTGTTAGTGAATTTTCAGTATTTTTGGTTTCAGTGTGTTCAAGTCAATCCGTAAAATTCTTTTCCTGTCTTTTGTGTACCCAAATCATATCCCGCAACCATATATTCACATATTTGCTTAAGTCCGTAATCGGTCTTACTAATTGCACGTGCAAGCAGGCTCTTATATGTTGCACCCTCCTTAGGATCAGTTTCTTTGCATTCCCCTTTTCTCATCGTGCATGGGATACATGTTCTTGGCTGATCCTTCTTGGGACAAGTTTCCTTTTTATGATCTTTATTTCCGCAGTGCGAGCAGACCTCGTAACCATCACAAAACCTCGTAATGTGACCGAGGTCACCGCACTTGTAGCATCGAGTTACCACCAGATAGTCCTTAGTTGAATGTCCCACATACCCTATGTATATCCTCGGTCTATCCAATAATGTTTTCCTTATTTCGGAAGTCATTTCCAGCACTACGTGGCACGTTCTTCTGCCCTTGGGTCTAGTCCTGAATTTGACTTTCATCTCCTTCAGTGCTGTCTCCACCAACTTCTCGTCGTCGATGTTAGTATTGACGACCTTCGGCACAATTTCAGCATCCTTTAGCTCCGACTCAACGTTATATATTATAAGTAGGGGATTCTTTTTCTTCTTCTCCTCAATGACAAATTTATCCCTGATTCCGTTCTTGTTAATTATCTTATTGACATCTTTCCTAGTCTCAGCCTGCACTATCATGGTCTTTTTTCCAGTGAATATTGTAGCTCTTATCTTGTCTGTTTCTGGATTGATAGTGCCAAGCCAGTTGCTTCGAGGCTGAGCCAAGGATTCTCCATGTTTTAAGTTTTATAAACAATGATGGTTTATCTCTTTCCTTAATTTCCTCTATCTTTTGTTGCCTCTCAGATATGGTTATTCTCTTTACTGCATCTGCAAACGTTGGTTGTTGCACGGTCGGCTTATTAGCAACATCTGCTCGTTCTTGAGTTTAGTTCCTCTGTTCTCTTTTTCACTTTATTCAGTGAATTCCTACCGGAGTTAAATCCAAGAGAACGCGCATAGAAGGCCAGTGTGTTAACTCTTGGCCAACCGTGGGTTCAATGATTATATGATTCAAGAAGAAAGTTTTGAGTTTGGTTCTTGATATTGACCATCGTAATTGTATTAAAGTTCTCGTATTTGTTACCTCAGAACTTTCTGTATACTTTCCGAATAAGTAAATAATACAACTGTTTCTCTCTCTCTCTCTTTTCTGTTACGAATAAACCGAAGTGTACATTCATTGTGTATAAAATTGCAATAATTAATATTATATTAAGAGCGTTGGACAATAGGTGTATTGATATTTGTTAGATGTGTAGATTACATGTGAGGTAAGCCAAGTGTTAATAAACATAAGTAAAAGATAACTTAAACAACGCAATCGAATATAAATAGACTTAAAGATCCAATTAGGTTAGGTTAAGTAAAACGCATTTATTTATCTCCAAGTGTGCTGATTAACGTGCATTAGATTAATGGCGTCTGCACAAGTTTCGTTAGGTTAGATTGTATGTACTTGCATGGAACTAGCTCACAGTCCGTAAAGCTACACTCTAGATTTCTTTATTAATGCCTAGCTGCTTTCATAAACATTAGTATAGATTGCTCTTTGATTTCATGCACAAATCTAAATAACAAGCGTTAGTTCATGCACATATGCATTAGCCTTCAACAAAACAGTTCAGTATACACACAGGTACAAATTACACACAAGATATCACATATAAGTAACTTCAAAGAATCAATGTTCATGCTTCTTCAATATCAGAACACCAAAAACTGACTTCACTTAGAATGTAACTCAACCTTACCTAAGTATGTAGTATTTCCAGCTGTATTTCCATTAAATGGACCAACTTATTAACAAGTGATCCAACATTAAATACTTAAAATGCTGAAGTATTTATCAATTGAACGTGTAGTAAGTATATTTAACGTGAAAATCTTTTTCGAGTTATTTACATTTTAGCATACACCATTAAAACAAACGATTTCTAAAACCATCATTATTGATTTAAAATCATTTTAGAAGTTCCATTGTCCAAGGATGAAAAATGTATAATAGCTCTTTTAAGAATCATTGTTCTAGTCCGCCATATTTGTTTGACCTTATGACCAAAATTCATAACCTGAGGCATTGCCATATTCTTAATAATATTAAATTACGTAAAGCAATGTGCAAGTTGCTTAGAATTCAACTGATGTGATGTATCCCAGCAGAGTCGGTGAAATGGGAACCTTACAGTGGAGAAACATAGGTACGATATTTTAACTGCTGGGACTGGAATGAATAGTTCATAAAAGCTATGTAATATATACTTGTAATGCATCATAATTCTTAAATTATTTCTACGTTCACCCTATTCTAAATATCAGTAGTAGAGCTTGGAGGTTTACAAACCAAGGCGGAAAACACAATTCTAATATTTTCTCTAAACCCGATGTACACGGAATACCGTGCAAAAGATATTTAGATCTTGATTATATTATATTATATTAGATGTTTAGATTTTGGTTGCTGTGAGTATACACACAGATTCAAACACATTGTAAAGAGGATTTGATCTTATACAGGTTGCTATGTTGTAAAAGATATGATCGAAATAAATATTTTTTTTAAGTTTCTTCTTGATTTATTTTCGTCGCAGTTTGATTTGTATTTAATATTTCGTTCTCTGAAAGCAATGTATATTCTTTTCCTTTTTCAGAAGCGTTTCAAACGGCTGTGAAGAATACCAAAAATTTGTCGGCGTCTCCTTTAATAAAGCCTTTCATTAACAAGTAAGAACATTACCTACTAATATTATTTAATAAGATCTAGCAGATAGCAATTTAATTGTGCAAGAAAAGTTTGTAGATACCTTCGGCAGTATCTATAGAAGTTTATGGGTTCAATATCGAGTACATAATTTAAATGATTTCAGGAAGGTTATGCTGCGCGGAAGACTATGTATAATATTTTTAGTTGCCATATTGAACAGTTCGCAGTTGAGTACAAGCACAATAGCTTAGAGCAAACTCGAACGGTTTCCAAACATGTCTTATTTCATTCTCGACATTTTGTTCTTGAAGAAAACATGAGGCACGTTTTGAAACCGTCGGAATTTGCTTTAAAATCTAAACTATAGTGTTTTTACTCAACTTGGAAACTGTTCAATACGCCGGTAAGTAAAAGTATATCAAGTAATTTCATTGGTTGCTTGCAAATCCGCCAAGGAGTTTCGGAAGCTGTAGGTTTAATTAATACCAAAAATACATCTAAATACATATGGTCAAATTATGTAATGGAGTACACCAACGAAATTAGTTGTCACATAAAAATCTCTCTCTCTCTCTCTCTCTCTTTCTTTCTTTCTTTCTTTCATTCTTTCATTCATTCATTCATTCGGAACTTGTTGCTAACAAAAATAGTTAGATTCAAAATTTCCCGACTGTCTGCTAACAACTGGAAATAGCTTATTTAGACGAAAAGTATCAGTTTAGTGTACACCTTCCTTCCATCATCAGGGTTTCGTCATGTTCGAGTAAGTTAGAAATTTTGAAATACAGCTTTTAAAGCTAGTAGATTGTTAGAAAGTGCACAGAAGATGCTTTGTTTTTATTTGGACAGATAATGTGCCAAATGCTTTTATGTTGAGATCTTGTTCTTTTTGGAATATTTGAAAGGCCATGTAATAACAAAATTCCAGTATCCAAATCAAGTGTTCCTAGCAAACAAAATACCACTGAAAATGTTACCGATGGTCGTGTAATCCAACTACCGTGGATGCAGATGAGGTGGTGTAGAAGAAGCACTTTCGTAACGAGTGTCATCGTATGTTGGTCTGTTCACCGCGGATCCTGTTCTTAGACCAGGGTGTAAGCCCAGTCAAGCCCGAATGCACCTAGACCCAGCCCAGTCCGGGCCCGGAAAGTTTTGGATGTTTTTGGCCCAAGCCCAGCCCGGCGCGATAAGTTTTAGAAATTCTTGGACCGACCTTGGTGCGATTTTTTTTTTTTTTTTAATTCTTGATCCTAGCCCGGTCCGGGTCCGATAAATTTTAAAAAGTTTTGGCTCATGCCCCGATCTTTCTCAAAATTTAGTATTAAACCCGGCCTAGGCCCAACAAACGTTGAGAACATTTTCTAAACTATGACTCACAGCCTCACTCTTGCCTTCCAAATGGTACCATCTATGTTTGTAATTGAAAAGGAAGAAATCAAATAACTAAAATTTTAACACACAATTCACAAGCGACTATTATATTGGAAGAACACAATGAATTGATGATGTATTACCTGCAGAAATAGCAGGCGTTCAATCCACAGGATGTACACCAAAGCCCTTGATAAAAATTACCAGAAGATAAATTTAAGTTCTGATTATTTACAACGTAGAGAAGCATTTCCTTGTTTTCGTAAATATTGGTCTGTGTACTATCTTTAAGCTTATATTTAAGCTAGACGAGCTGAAATTCGAACTTCATTTTTTCAGTGCGATTGACTTACAGATACAGCTGTCGAATGATAATCTCTCCTAAACTATCTATCTGGCAGTCAATGCCCGAAGGCTGACTCCAACATTGTCATTATGATTATGAACTGTAATAATTGAACGAATTTGGCAAATATTGTGTTAACTTCGCGTTAAAGAGGTAACAAACTTAAGTTCCTGGTGAGACTTGCATCTTGGATAAAGTTTAATCAGGCGTATTCCCAGATAGTTCCTTGGGATAGTTAAAATTTATGTAAGAAAGCTAGAAGGAAGGATCCAGTGGTTGAATTGACCATATTCTGGTATTGACGCGGATCATCAGAGGAAGCTTCAATACGCATATTGTCTTTTGTTATTTATTGAAGGAAGGGCATGCAGTCACTTGTATGACTGCCGACTGGGGTGAACGGTGAACAACTAATCCTCTATGTAGCATAAGTGGAACCGCTAAGCAACACCAACTGTAAATATTGCATTGTTTGTAATACCTTTCACTCCACGTGCACACAGACTTCAACGTTTGGCTTTATTCCAATTATCGTTTAACGAATGTCAGTAATTATTAAAGAACTGCAATTAATCGGCCCGAGCCCGGTCCGACCTTGAAGAGAAAGCAGTGTCGGCCCGCCCAAGCCCGGTCCAGCCAAAAGAAATAGCGGAGCTGCAGGTCTTGGCCGGGCTGCGGGTCGTGGGCCGAGCAAGGCCTGTGCAGGCCTCTAGTGTAAACCACGCTGGAAAACCTGGAGAACCTGGAATACTCAGGAAACTTTATAAATCTAGAAAACTCAGAGAATACTAAATCTAGAAAACTCAGAGTTATCCTTATTCCGAAAGGGTTATTTTTTATTTTTTTTATATTTCTAAAGAACACGACTAATATAGACAGAAAACGTAATTATCAAAACTGCACCAACCTGGTTTGATAACACTCGTGTGGTGTCGTCATAATGGTGCTGTTAACATTTTTTTTCTTTCATCTGAGCACAAGATGATCACGTGTCTGACATCGTATACTCTTATTCAGACCTTTCAGATGTTAAGAACAGCTGCAATAGATTTAAACTAGCTATGTGTTCGGTAGTGCTTTTGAAAATATGAATGTATAACCTCATCATACTGGAACTTTATTGTTATCGACTTCCAAAACATGCTATCAAAGTAAGTGTAGGTTACCTTGCTTACTAATAAACCTAAAATATAATTAATTAAAACACTGAAGTTTCTCGTGTTCCAATATCGCAAGACAAAATGATAACTGAATAATATATTCAGATACTTGCAACTGGTAGAGGATGTCTACAACAACGTAGAGTTTGAACTAAACACGCCGAGTGTGAATTTATTCATAGTTTTTAGTCAACCATTGCTCAGGCTAGATAGGGTATGAGGAGAGGAGAAAATGTCTGAAGGTAATCGGCCAGGGCCTAGTTTGGAGGTACTAGGGATCATTCCCAGGACCGTCCGATCGCTAAGGCCACGCTCTACTAACTGAGTTATGGCCATTCGGTATTAAACACAAAGATGGACATTAGCTTCAGTATGCAAAAGCAGGTAAGCAGATAAATAAACAAATAATTATAATTAACGTTGACACAACGAATATGCAAAATAACCCTTTTATGCTAAGCGCAGATATTTATCGAGCAAATTATTTCATTTATGTAAATTCGTACAATGAGAAAAAGTTGCAATCTATCACAGAAGTTAGCAATAGTTTGTCGTAGTTCGTATGCTCAAAAATTACAAACTGTGTTCGTAGTTTTTAACAAACACTAGGGTTTTCTTCAATCACGCCAGGCAGTTGCCAGCATGGTACCTCCATATTAGGGCCTGACTGACTACTCTCCCCCACCCTATCTTGGCAGGGACCCTGAGATGCCTAAAGGCCATAGGTCAATTCAGTTCTGTAATAAACACTGAATTCATAATTTCTTATGGAGGAGCGTACGTAGACACTTGATACCGCAACAGTACACAAGTTAAAAGTACCTTTTCGGCGTAATACTGCCCTTCACATTAAAAAAAGAACTTCGTATACGAATACTGTGCAAAAATAGTGGCAATTAAGGAAGTTTACTGTAAAGGCCCTTCTACACGAGAGGGGAAAACGCGGCGATTTTATCGCTAGCAAACCGTGCCTTCTAACAAAACCTGTGCTTTTAAATGTACGTGTCAAATCACGCGGTGAAAACGTTCGTGTAGATACGTACATTTAAAAACATGGGTTTTGTTAAAAGGTACGGTTGCTCGCCGTAAAACCGCCCTTTTCACCGCTCTTCTAAAAGGGGTCTAAAAGCTCTGTTAGGCAACGCGGTATGCTAGCTGATTTTCGGAGCAGATGGTCTGCTATAGTAGTAGCATTAAGGTTGGTGGTCCAAGTAAAAGTGAACTGCATATATAATATGCTTACAGATAATTTGTAAGATAGATGTGTATGTTCGTTTGTTACGCAAGAATGAACTTTTTTTTTTGTTCTTTAGTGCTCATTGATACTTCCAAACATTTACTATGATAATGGTTTTCTATAATTTCCTTTCAGGTTGTTCCTCCTAAGAGTACAAGACATTCCATATATTGATCTCGACGGAAAAGATCGTGAGTAGACATTTTATATATTGAGTGTGGAAGGTAAACTGTAACAAAGTTACTGGAGATTTAATGTTAATAGATTGGAAGTTACTTGGAAATTAAGTGTGGAAGAAGAATGAATGGTTGTTTGTAGGGATTGTGGCAATAAATATATGGCGAACTTATTATTGAATTCTATTTAGATAAACAAATGTAGACGATGTTGTAAGAGAAGCAACGGCAGGATTTATTCGTTTCCCTTTCAGCTCTGTCAGTGAATACTAGTCAGAATAACCAGAACCACTTAATTCTATATTCTTAGGGAGGGAAATGTATAAACCAGTGTTCCTTGAACTTTCAGAGATGGTAGCACGGCAAAAGGGAGTTGAATCAGGGTGGCCACTCGACCTGGAAATCTGGAAAACCTGAAAAAGGCAAGGAAATTGGCTCCACCTGGAGAGAAGTTTTGGAAAAATCAGGGAATTTTTTTAGATAATCTGGATTTTTTTTTATCAGAAAGAGTAATCCGGAGAGAACCAATAAATCAGAGACAGTTATGGTCTTAACTGAAGAATAAGTCGAGATGAGGATAAAAAACTTCAAATCAATTATGAAAGTAGCTTATTTTAGAGCATCTATAAGTGTGCACCAAAATCGTGGAATGCACTTTATCTTGGAATTGCACTCTCTCTAGCCTCCTCCTATATCGGTTACAGCGGTATGCTTGTTGGAACAAAGCTTCGAGTGTTGTCTTGCACATATGTACTAGAATTATCAGCTATATCAGTTGTTGAAAATACAATACCTGATTCCCCAAATACTAATGGTAGTTATATCAGTTCTACGACTGTGGAATCATCGAGAATTTATGCGGCGGCGCATTGAAATAAGTTTTCTTTTGTCAGAAAATTTTACGAAAGTAGAAATAATATGTGTATTGTATTCTGTTACACAACATAACCTACTTCTTTTCTTAGTGCTGCCGACAGTATGCTTTCCACATCATTTGCAGATAATGAAATAGACTCAAAAGTGCAATTACAGCGAACAAAACTGGGTGCATGGTCTTTGTTCATATTTCTATAAGTAGTTGTTTAATGAGTCCAATCTTGTGGAATTCGATGGGTCTCTAAATAAAATTTCCCGAAAGGAGCAAAGGGATGTTTTTGTCATGTGTCGGAATACTAGGAAAGGAGAAATAATCGATGATATTTAACTTCAGTTTTCCTGGACCGTACAAGTAGCCTTGATTTTTGAACAGAGTTCAATACTGCATTAGGTGGATACAGTGGTAGATCCAGGATTTGTGTAAGGAGGAATGGACCAGGAACAATTTCTCGCTAAGTGTTTTTTTTTTAAGTAGAAATTTAACATATTTTCCCTCATATTAAAACGTTTTATCACGGAATATGACACTCGTATCCCCCAAAAATTGACATTTCTAGTTAAATTAAATTTATCCGGAAACAAAAGGAAAGTTTTTTTTACTGAGATATATGATTGAAATAATGCTATAAAAAGTAAAGTATTTTCCCTTAGCGGAGGAAGAAGGGGTAGGGAGGAGGCGGATTCGTCAATTGGTAGAGAATATCTAACAACATTTGTTCAGGTTCCAATGGATGGCTGTAATATGAACTTCTTTATAGACTTTCAGTCAGTCATTCCAAACGCTCTTTTGAATATGGGAAGCTGTTGATTGCAAACAATCCATAATGCTTTCAGGCTTGAAATAAACCGGATGGTGCAGTTTTTCCCCGGATATTTTGTACTATTTTAGAATATATTTCTATTAATAAAGCTGACTTTACTTTTCACAGGTGTTGCGATCTTTATCCTTTGAAATTTTTCTTAGTAAGGTAGATTGAAACTCCGGAGTTGGTAAAAGAGCCCAGTTTATTTTTAGCACATGTTGTGAAATAACGTTGAACGTGTTAGACACAAGTATTTAACATCAAGTATATGTATATTATACAGGTGAGCTAGCTCTTTTCCATTCATTTTGGATGTAATAGAGCCATTTTTGACAACCTTCCAGGCGAATGCTTCTCTTGCACCGTTTCTATATTATGGACCCCTGGAAATTCTTCATTCAATCATGGAACGTCTCGTCAAGGCTCCATTACATGCAATTCATTTATCAGTAGTTGAAATCTTATTGTAGCAGGAATGTTTGTCTAGGGTACGAAATCAGAGTTGACAAAAGGGATACCTTACTTGAATCTAAAGTTATATCCAACAGTTCATATATTTCTTAGACACCTGTCTTCCTTTAACTCGTCCAAAATCAGTGGCAATAAAGTGAACTTTCGTTTTGTTGTATAATCTGTTGAACAGAGATGAACAATGCTTAACAATTACTTTGTGCTGTATTTATATACGAGCCCTGACAGGGAGCATACAATATCTTATGTCTCAAAAGAGACAGTAATATCTGTAAATGTCTCTTTTGTATTTCATATTCATTTGAAATACTTGCGTCGTCTCTAGAGCGAAAAATTGAAAGAATCTGAAAAATAAAGAAAATGTTGAAAAACCTGGGAAAGTCAGGAAATTTTAAAATCCTGCCAGTAGATGAAATAATCTTTTAAGTAGGTGTTTGATATAGCCATATGCTTGCAAAACCTTTGTCCATTATTTAAGGAGTGGTGACTAAATCATATTTAGAATCGGGATGGATTCCGATGGTCGGTTTAAAACAATAAGACGATGATGCTTCAATCATTCTTTGACCTCAGCAAGTAACTTTAACTCTTCGAGTAGCGTTCTCCTGTTCCGGACAGCAAAACATTTCCCTGTGTTACGTACGTCTTCATCCTGTGGAAAACCGTTCTAAGAGGTCTGAATCTTAGAAATTTTAATTGTCAGGGAAAAAAGAAAAAGAAAAGTGGTGTTAGAGATCTTGGTTTACCTCCAGTACCTCTACATGGGAAGCCCTTTTAGTCTTCAGCAGGAAAAGCTGTGAGCCCTTATATCACCGATCTGTCTGCTGACAACTTTCAGCTGAGGAACTACTAAGGCTACGAAGGTGATTGAGTTGTCATTGAGAAGGTCTCGGCGAGACGAGTTCAAAGCCGCTAAATCATCCAGATCGGAGTACCTGTTCCTGAGTGGGGGAACGTCCCACTTCCCCATATGTGCACGGTCCCCCGACAGCGTTCGGCCTCACTTGTTTTGGTATTTATCACATGTGAAATATTTACATCTAGCAATGTGGCATTGTTTTGTTTCATTATCCTGTTGGTGTTTAAAATTGTTTGGGGGGAAGTATTTACATATGTGTATCTGGAAATTGATCGTACACTGCTTGATAAAAATAAGATTAGAGAATTTTTGTTTCAGGGAATTTTAGAGGTGGGAATAGCTGCAGTTACTTATAAGTATCCGAACTATTTTCTATTTCGAAAGACTAAACTATTGACAGCCACTTAGTAAAAGCAAAATATAATGTTCGGAGTATGGAATTTCTTTATGTGAAGATAAAATTTCTTATTAGTAGAAAATAAAATCGCTATGTCATATTATCGCCATCCATTTCTTGTGTAAATATATATATATATATATAAAAAGCGAGAAACCTTAAAAACTTGTTGTATTCTGGGGAAAGGGCACAGCATAAACTAGCTGTAGTCAAAGGGTTAAGCAGCAATATTTGGTGTTGTTAACACTTCTTGTTCTTTTGAATTCTCGGAGGATTCGGAATGTGGTACGCTTTTCTTCTCTCTCCTATGGTACTACAGATGACTTGAAAGTAATACATGTTTAGTTCTTAGATACAATGAAAATACAGATTTGCACACACATGTTTTGAGTCCTGCTGCTGGCCATCTTGACTGATGGTTTCCAGGGTTTTCTCAGGTTTGCTAGATAACTGTCAAAGTGGAAGGCCCTAAGCTTCTCTGTACATTTCCGCAGAAGAGAGGTAACTGAGAGGTGTCATCCGTGAGACTCTTGACGGTATAATCTTATGACAGTCTATTCAGCCCATAAAATTTAAAAGTTCAATATATTCAACAAAAACAAGTATGCTTGAAATTGTTGCTTTAAATAGATTAATGTGAGACCTATTAGTGGTTATATCTACCAACTCAAGATTTTGTTAGAATATTGTTTCACAAGTGACCAGGTTCTTTTCACCTGCACTTCCCTCCGTGGACTGTGTCGAAGACCAAAGTCGGAGAGTCACATACAGATAAACATAAGTCACGTGGCTGCTTTCTTAGAAGTCTAAATAAATATTTTAGTTCAAATTTTGTTATATACATCGCTATAGATTTAGTCAGTGTCATATATGATTGTTAACAATTTAGGAAAAAAGCTAAATACAAAAGGAAAGAAAGAGAGAGATATGAATCATTCAGGATTCTGTAATTAATGACCCGTGACCAAACGGTGATTTCTTAATGCACTTGCACTTATGGCAGAGTTTGTCCAATACCACTCTTCAGTAAGTTTTGATATATTGAGAACTTAAAGACACAAAAACAAACTAAAGAGAGAATTTTGCAGGTGCAAACTATTTCTTTTTAAGCTATTCTCTTCATTATACGAAGCATCTTATTTATATTCTTGTTCCTAACACTTTCGAATGAGTTCTGTTGAGTATTGACTACTTCTGGGCACAAGTCAAGATGCATCTGCATGCGTGTGTGCATAATGGTTAATAGTTTCGAGAAATAGTCTTCGGTGTAATTGTAATATTCGTCGAGTCCGGAAAAAAAAAAACATCATTAATAGAACTGCGCTGCTTTTACTTAATTCTATTACGGCATGAATAAAGATTTATGTCGGAATAAGAAAGAGTTAAATGCTAGAAAATAGCCAGGTAGAAGAACGTAATTCTAAATGTTAGCATGACGCCGGGTGTATTATATTCCTTGTGACCGTGTTGTTGTCATTAAAGAGCTTTCAAAGCCAGTGGCCGACCATCAGGACAGTTTTTTCTATGGTTTTTACTGTCAAATGAGGCAAATGCCGGGATATCTACATAGGAATTCTAATTCATTTTTTAGATTTTCAAGTTGATTCTTCATTATATTTTGAAAAGTGTAAACTTATATTGAATTTCATTTATTTTTCAGCCTCACCGCCAAGAGATCATGTGTTCCATGTAACATTTCCAAAGGAATGGAGAACGTACGACGTGACACAGTTATTTAGTCCGTTCGGTAAGCATCTTATTAAGTTTGTTACATAAGTATCACCTTGAAATTTGTCGTCAATTATCTCGACAAGTATCAAGGTACTCTGTCGACAAATATCAAAGTGAGACAATGTGTTCCTCTTCACGCTATCCCATCGTTGTTACATAAGGCTTGTGATGTTTGATATAGATAGAAATCTGACAAGTAAACGTTCTGGAGGGGGCAGATAAAACTGTAATTTTTATTCTGCCATGTTTAGAATTCCTGGAGATACCTATGATATACAATTTAAATTCTGTCGGGAAGGAGGAGGGGGGGGGGCAAGTGTGGAAATACGCTTAAAGAAATGGAAAGCAGATGCACATTAATGGGATTTTAGGTGGAGGACTGAAGAGTATATTCATCATAACCGCCTTCTTAAAGTCGGCCGAATTATTATTATTATTAATTTGATGTGGGTCGTGTAATATGTAAATCCTGACTTAAATTTTAGAGGAAATAAGTTTGTGAAATCAGTCTTGCCATAAACGTATAACTGTGTGAGAAAATGAAATATGATGTTAGTGTTCAGTAGTTGATTCAAAAGTCTGGAAACTCCTTTTCTTTTTGAAACAATTAAAGATATGAAAACCAAATACATTCCGATTGGTTTTAGGTGTAGAGCACTATGAGGAGTATTACTATCATGACTATCATCTTGAAATCGGCCATCTTCTATCTTACTTGAAACTCTTATGTAAAAAAGATCATGCTATGTATCTGTCTGGATTGAACTTGTAGTTAGTTTTGTAAGCGATTATGACACGTGAACGTAGTGGGAAAAATATATGCGTTACATGTAACACTTGTTCGATGCATTTTCTTGCTAAATTTCGAGCGACCGTACCATGATGAACGTACCCTCTAACAGGTAGGAGTGAAAGGATGGTTAAACAAGTTCTTGAGACTTATGCCCATCTGAGCAAACTCGATTGAATCCAACGAAATATTGTTTAGCGTGCTTTCAACGACGTGTCCAGACAGGGCGTTTCATTTTTTGTTTTGTAATTCAAAAGACGGTGGGCGTGTGGTGTTTACGAAATCAGTTCACATGCTAATATAATGGAGAGATATCAACTTTTTATCGCAAGTACAGTACAATACCTAAACCTACCGTCCTGTGTAATTGCTAGAGCGATCTTCGATGTCCTGCGGAGGTATCAGATCCTGGGGACCTATTGGTTGCGGATCTAGGAGCCAAACTGGTACAGATGACAGTGATGTGGTACAGATGACAGTGATGGGGATAGAGAAGCGCTCATGTCAGCTGCAAATCAGAGAAAGCTTGTACCAGAATTCGCTGCCAAAGCTTGGTGTTCCTCTTACTGTTGGTGTTCATTGGAAGTCCCGACTTCGACATGACTTTGGCAGACTTGAAGTGCTGGAACATTTTTTATCCTTCTTTCTACTTCCTTATTTTATTCTAGCTGTAGAAATTTCGTGGATACTCCAGCCGCTTTCTACGTTTTTTGAACGATACTAAAGCAAGTTTACTCGAACAGCACGGCAATTGTCCTCTATTGTTTGATTTTGATGATAAAATCGATGTTCCTCTTGGGTGTAGGGGAACATGCATGTGAATAGCGTTGCCCGTTGTACATTGTGACAATTCCCATTTGTTAATCACTCTCGCTGAGACACATCATTATGTATTTCCGAAAGCGGGAAATGTATCCACTCTGATATTCACTTAAGATTGGAATTTGCAGTCCCTCCACTGACTTTATTTGCATATTAGTATCTTAGAAACTGGACGTATTGGTCCAGAACCCTCCCTGATGAAAGTTACTTGCTGTCCAGAATCGATCAGAGAAGTTTACTGTAGGGTAGGGGGACCATTACGTTCAAATCCACGAACTGTGTGGGATTAGGGATGAGCAAATCAGGATAAAAAATTATCTGGATACTGATTAGCTACAATTCGGATAACTGAAAATCGGATGACGGGTAAAGTCCGGGTGACGAATCCGAATATTATCCCCCATCCCAATATGCATTACTCGGATTTTATCTGTCATCCGGATTATCCGACTTCGCTAAAACGGATAATGTGTCATCCGCATATCCTGTATCCGGATTTTTTGGCATTCGTACCTGAGATAAATCAATAACTTTTATCTATTAATTTTTTATAGACAAATTGTAACTTTAAGCTTTCTACTTGTCTGTTCTGTACTTTGAAGAACAAGAAGGGAAAACGATGCTGTCGTTAACTCTTGATAGTATCGGAGTATTTACATAATATGATTCAAAGAATCTAGTCAGAATTACCTGCTTCCGCCTGTGTGTGACTTTATTTAGGATAAATCAACGTCCGTCCTTTGCGTATCTTCGGTTATGAGGGTCTGTAAGAGGCAATTATAAATGAAAAGCGCCTAGCTATACAATTTTAACTTGAAAGTAGGTCTGGAAATCTAGGAAGAAATGGAAAGTATAGGGAAGAGGACTCTACTTTCTGGTAATGGGAAGCTGTATATGACACTACTTTTATCCTCCATTGGTGTTCAATGAGTAGAAAATAGTTAAAAACAAAAAAAATAGTAAGGTTTAAGAATGCCCAATTTTACAGTAAAGGTTCCAAAATTTTTATGATGGTCGAGGAGAGGTAGAACAATGTTTTTGTTAACTACTTCTAGCGACTAGTTGAAAGTTTTTACGTTAGTTCCCCTTTCTCTTTTATCATTATGTCAATAAAAAGTGAGTAGTTAAAGAATATTTGATGCTTATGTTAAGAGGTTGTTTTGTTATTAACAGTTCTGATAAGCATAACAGAAACTAAAGCAGAGAGAGTACATTGTCAATAGGTACGAGATGACAGAAACCATAGAACCTGTCTGGCATATGAAAGATTGCGTATTTGTAGGTATTGCATTTATTGCCTTTAAGGATCTATGCCATAGGGTAGAGGAAAGGATGTAGGAAGGAGTCGACCAGAGCCGAAGTTTAAGGTACCATCTAGGCATTTGCCTGGTGTGTTGGAGAATAACCCTGGACAAATCTGATTCAGGATGGTCGGCCGATAGGATCGACACACATTCTCCCAAATGCGAAGCCAACACTATACT
Source organism: Lepisma saccharinum (assembly GCA_022664845.1). Lineage (NCBI taxonomy): Eukaryota > Metazoa > Arthropoda > Insecta > Zygentoma > Lepismatidae > Lepisma > Lepisma saccharinum. Next base: position 5,380 of record JAGDQP010003812.1, on the reverse strand, counting down.
CACTGAGCTGCGGACACTTGGTAATAAATTGGATTTACGAAGTCGAAAATGAATCCATTCTGGCAATCTCCTTTGACAGAAGAAAGTCAAGAGCAAATTAGAAGCAATATTCTACGTGGAGGAAATTCAGTTCAGTTGTAATAAAACTACATGATTTTTTTCCTAACAAGTAACACTATTTCAAGTGGACGCTCAGATCTAGAAGAGATATACATATGTGAAATCAGCATAAAAAACTGAGTTTGTGTGTAAAATACTAGGTGCCAGTGGTTGAAGAGAAATTGTTGATACAATAGTCAGATTCTTGTCTGTGGAGAGTGATATAAAAGTGTTGAAATAACATTGTAGTTCTAAATTCCCGAAAGAGATGGAAAGCAGATACACAGTAATGGGTACTGGACGGAAAGCGCTTCGTTGTGGAGGGTATATTCGTCATGGCCGCTATCTTGAAGTCTTCCATATTGAATCGATAGATTTTCTTAAATGGGAAGGGGGTCGTGTAATATGTCATTCTGGGCTAGAATTTTACGAGGAATACGTTTCTGGAGTAATGTTTGCCGTAAGTGTAATATTGTGAGAGATAAGAGTATGTGACGCTATCATGGGGTAACAATACAATAGCCTAGAAACACCCATTTCTTCTCGAAATAACGACGGAAATGAAACAAAATGCATATAAACTGTTCCTCAGCGTAGTGCCCTATCGATATGGATTTGTACGCATTTGGGTTTCATTTCCGTCGTTATTTCAAGGCAAAATAGATGTTCCCATGTTACTGTATCATTCTCATGCCCTTATCTCTCACAATGTTACATTTACTGCAAAACTGACTTCAGAAATCAATTGAGATTCAATATGGCGGACTTCAAGATGGCGCTGTAAGGTAGCGCCTTCCACCCAGACCCATTACTATGTATTTTCTTACTAATTGTTTCAGCAATTTAAAAGTATCATTGTATTTCAACACTTTTATATCACTCTCCACAGACAAGAATCGGACTATTGTATCAACAATTTCTCTTCAAACACTGGCCAATGGCACCTAATATTTTACACACACACACTTAGTTTCTTGTGCCGATTTTAAATATGTGTATCTCATCTAGATCTGACTGTCCACTTGAAATAGTGTTACTTGCAAGTTCTTTTAGAAGTTGGAAAGTGAATGGTAGAGTTGTGTTTATTGTATAGTTGCATTATACTAGAGTATTACTCTAAAGTACTTTAATGTACTATAATTGTTTCTTTTTTGTTATTTTTAGGTACAGTGTTCGTTTCATGGTTGAACGACACCTCGGCGTTTGTTGCGTTGAATAATCGCGATCAAGCGAATTTAGTTTCAAAAACATTGACTCAGAGTGATCGATATACTGTGATATCGTATAATGAATTTAAAAATCAGTCCTCGGTGAAGACACCAATAGCATCCCCACCGTTATCAAAAAGTGCAAGTTCTCGGAAAAGAAAATCTTTGGAACACGACATGCCTGTCTCGAAAAGGAGGTGCAGTTATGGAGAGTAAGTAATAATTATTTTCTTTTGCTTTGGTTTTATGGTGGAGGGGTATTAATGTGAGCGGTCCTTTAAAGAAAGTTTAATCTTTTCAATACCTCTCGACGTTGCACTTCATTTTTTTGTCTTAGAGAAACTTCGTTAATTCTGTCAGTGAAACTGAATCTTCTTCCTCTTCATTTTACATTCGGCTGCGTGATCAGTTGGGTCTTCCCATATACAGTTTTGGGTAAATAATTTCAGGGTTAGGGAAGGTCAGAGAATTTGATTTTTTGTTCAAGTAAGTTCAGGGAAAAGCTCGACGGCGTGAGCCTTAGATGCCTAAAGGAAAGTCAGGGAACTTTTACCATTCCATATTCCATAATGCGAACCATAAATGATTCTGCTTTATGCTGTTTTTACGTAAATCAAGGAACTTTATTCATAATGTCAGAATGTACATCATAGCTGAGAAATTGGCCTTACAAATTGGGTGATGTAGACAAGGCTGTATACAGATACAGTAAAGTTAATCTTCATCACAAATTTGTAGCAGTTCGCAGCGTTGGAAGTTCCTTATGACTGTTTACGAGTATAAGAACTATACTTTTCTATTCTGATGCACTGAATCATTGTTATTCCCATTAAACAATTCTTTCACCTAAATCTCAAATGCTGCCATCCTTAATTGTGCCATTTCTACTTTAAATAAGTAAATAATAATAATAATAATAATAATAATAATAAAAAAAAAACCTTGTATGGAATTAATTATCGATAAAAAAAAGAGTTCAAGAAAGAAACTTGATCGGGAGGCGCCTCAGACGGGCTTTCCAATATATATTTAGCCCCATGGTCACTGACTCACTGACTGATCATCAATATTCCCAGGCTAAACTACTGGAGCTAGAAACACCAAATTTGGTACGAAGGTGTATAATCAAGAGTAGGTAAAGCAAAAAAGTCGCCATCTTGAATCCAAAATGGCCGCCAAACCCATTGTTGTATAGAATACACAGCCTAAACGGTTGGGGCTACTAAAATATAATTTGGTATGAAGGTACACTCATGCTCAAAAATTTTTTCGCATGTCTTTATTTGAGAGTTTTTGACAAATAAAATTTTTTTCCTTGAATTCTAGCGTTCGCTTAACTGTCATAAATGTGAAGTATGTGAAAAGGAATATTTCCTGAAATTTCTTCACAAAAATGTTAATAAATAATAACAATATAACGAAAAAACAGAAACATGAAGAAATGATCGAAAAAAATTAAGTCCAAAACTGAGAGATTTGGCAACATAGGGAAATTGACGGGGAAATTCAAAGGAAAGAAGGGATATTTCTCTTGGCTCTACGAAACAGTGTATATCTTTAGTATTATTAGCAACTGAGATTACAGACAATGTTCTTTCAAATAAAACATTACACAAACATAAGTTACAGATACAACATATGCAGTGCACAACCATGTAATATAAACTATTATTTTCCCGAGAAGGCGAGAAGAAAGACACAATATCGGTTTGAAATTTCGAAGTGAAGACTGTCATTCAATGCTGTGCTAGTAAACGGTAATGAAAACACGATACTCCACCGTTATCTGTGGCGTAGTGGTTAAGCTTGGTGACCGCGAAGCAAAGGGTTGTCAGTTCGAGTCGCCTCTATGCCCTGAGTGTTTTTTTTTTCGAATACAAAAGGCATGATTAATTTTATTAAATTGTTTTATTATCCTTAGTATTAAGTGACTGTTGATAGGATTATTTTTATTATGTTACGGATGAGGGAAAAGTCGTCAGAAAGCGAACTTATTGTCTGCTAGTTTCAATGAAGCAAGTGAAATATGCGGGTAACTGTATTTCTCTCCATGAATTTATTGAATTAAATTTTATTTATGGCGCTTTGGGCCTCTATATTAGGGCGACGGTGACCAGACGTCCTGTTTTAATGGCTGTCCTTTTTTCATCATGAGTCCTGTTGTTCATGCAAATTGTTAACGGGACAGCAGATATCGCTTTTATTGCTACAAAGGACTCGCCAATCTGTTCATTTAACTTTTTTTTAAAAATAACTCCCAACAATTGCTTGACAGGAGACAGTAAATAAAGAGAACGTATTCGTGGCATCATACTTTATGTTGTCTTAATGGTTTCTGAGCTGAAAGTTGTCAAGAGACGGAAACAGTGGTTGGGTAAGGATTCACAGCACTTACTGCATAAGCCTGAAGCTTATCCCATCTGTTAGTATATTAATTATCCTAAACTACTTTAGATAATCCTTTTATTTCACTTCAATTGTATTTTTGTTTGGGAAAAAAGTAATAAAAAATTTGAATGGACTACCTTTAAATGAGCTTGAACTTTTGATTTTCTTGACATACTAATTAATATTTGGGTCAGCATCATACTCAGATCCTCTATAAAGACGTTACACATGATATATTTTCTTCACAACCGTATAAAAATACTTTTGGTTTTATGGATATTTAATATTATGTTGTTGGTGTTAAACAAAAGTTCACCAATAAACATCACAAAATTTTATAAATGACCTTCATTCATAATTTATCTTCATTTTCGGCAAATTATACAGTAGTTTTAGTAGTTTGTGGAGTACCGAATTTAAAATTGGTAACATGACTCATACAGTCTTGAATCACAGAAAAAGGCTCGAACGATAAGACTTGGCTAGATTTGAGAAAGGAAACATTGGCCACAGTTGACTGACTCGCTGCCTCACTAACAACACAAGCTATAATCCGTGACGTAATGTTACCAGAGCAGAGCAAAAAGCTTAGAATTCTCAGACCCTTCAACAGTGAATTCCTGTATCTAGCTAGATTGATGTTACGATTGAGGTTCGAACCCCTCGGAACGCACATACACTTTTTTTCGTTAAATATTTTTTACTTGTTTGTGTTATTATTTAGTTCTCATGTTTTAGTTTTGAATGAGCTTGTTCTATGGTTCTACGTGTATTTTCCGTTTTATGTTTTCTCAGTTTAGTAAATTACAAGGCGTAAATGAACCTTGTGCACATGAGATTTCATTAAAATACCAAATTATGCTTTATCAGTTACTAGCTGATTTGTCCACCCGTTGGTGTGGGGTGAATAAAATATGTTCACAACAGTCATC